>JAZHYW010042678.1:0-12103 GCA_037355805.1 Ixodes ricinus | reverse complement strand
GCTTTACGTTCAGTTGCAACCTTTCTTCTAAGCGGTAGGACATTGTGTAGACGATGCAGAGGGGACGTCCCAGTAACTGCTCGCAAACGCCGGCAAGTCGGGAGCCTGGAAACAACGTGCCCACAGTATTTTATCTGTACCCGTAGGCAACACTTGCAGTGTTACGAATTTAAGAAACGTCGCATATTCCAAAAAGGCAAGTACTCTATTTGGTCGTGACGGGATGTCAGGAAGTGAGGTTTGCAAATCGAAACCGAAGCGTAGTGGCCAACATGGACCCAATATGTTTTCGCGGCATTACGTCGCTAGGATCGCTTCAATTCTAGAAGACGTAAAGTCCCTTGATGTTGTTGTTAAGACGTTTATTGAGCCAAGGGATTACACCAGGATCAGAAAGTCCGGTGCGACGCGGTCGCAGCTTCGGCGTGGCGTCTAAGTTCCTGGATGAAAAAGGGGAAGGGGCTGAGGGTTACACCGAAGTTTCTAGCCCGCTTCGCGACACAAAGTCGAGGAGCGAGGTCAGAATTCGCGTCCGGCGCTCGCAGCCCCGGCGGGGGGGGGGGGAGGTTCGCAGTCATCGTAACAAGTCGGTCGTTCGTTGTCGGGCAGAAGGGACCAGGCTGCGGTGCGGTGTGCTGCCAATGCTGCGCAGTCCCAAATTAAATGATGAAGCTTGGGTAAGGACTCCGGGTCCTCGCAGCGCTGGCAGCTGGAGTCCGGGGTAAGATAATATGGATCAGTTTTGCGTTTGCTGTTGGTGTCAAACAATTGGCGCACGTAGAACGTGAGAAACCCTCCGGTACGAATCCGGCGTAGGAGTACCATCTGCGATCGCCGGCACCCGCCGGGGATCGGAAACTGCTCCGGGGTCCAGGAAGAGCGAGGCGGCGCCTCCATTTTTTTGAGCAGGCGCATCTCATCATCAGGATCGTAGGCGGTCTCATCGGCGGTAGAGTCAGGAAACGGTGGCAGCGAGAGGGAGGTGGGAGACTGCGAGAAAGGGGGAGGTTAGAGAATTATTCCTCTCCTCCATCGCGGCTCCTTAGACCCGCTCATTACCTGCGACGCCCGCGTGCCTTGGTATCCAGCGGATACATGTGCGGATGGCGTAGGCCGAGGGCAATCTGGAAGATGCCCGAGTCTGTGGGGCTGTGGTCGAGTGTTGAGAGTCAGTATAGATCGTGAGAGTGCCGTCGCGGGGCGCGGGTAGGGCGCCTCACGCGCGTGGGTTTCGTGAGTCCGGAGCGCGAAGAGCACAGCACGCGCCTCGGCAAGTTCCGCAGAGAAAGGTGAGTTGTAGGTTTTCGTGTACACGGAGGTGGAATCGGGGGACGTCAGGTGGGCGAGAGAAAACTGCAGCCACAGCAGATGCGCCGGAGCTGTGGCAAGCATCGTCGGTATAAGCCATAGTGTTGGACGAATCCTGAAGAAGACGGTTCAGCTGAGCGTGGCGTTGTCGAACAAATTGCTCTGCTTTACGCATGGCTTCGCGATTCATGTTGAGAGGAAGTTGACTGGAGTGTTGTGTAAGATCGATCAGTTCCCAGGGTGGCTTGGCGGGGGAGGTCGTTGTCGGTATAGACAGAGACTCCGAGGTAGCGTGCTACCGCGCCGCCTTGAGGTGCGTGCTTTCAAGTGCCGCCAACCATTGTTGTGGAAACGCGCAAGACGCGTGCCACGAGCCGGGTAATCTCCCGCCATTCACTTCCAAGGGCCGCTCATATCCGTGCTGCGCTGACATTTGCTTCCAGGGGCAGCTCGGGACACGGTCCTCGTGCACTGGCGCATTTGGCGCTATTGGCAAAACAAGCGCAGACACATCGAGGGGCTTTAAAGGGATACTGAACCAAAGAATTTAGTGTCCATAATAAGTGGCGCACGTTCTTTCCACGAGCCAGCAGCCGCCGGTGTGCGCGAGCACACGCAACGAAAATGACGTCAAAGGCCTCCATTCGCGCTTAAGAGGACAGTGAAATGCATGGGCTTCGGGCCAAAGGAGAATAAAGACAGGCTTTTCATCTCTACAAGTGAAAGCTACGTGCTTGTTAGACCAATTAATCGCTTACCTTTTACACCAGACACCACTGTGTAGATGAAAAACTTGTCTTTATTCTCCTTTGGCCCGAAGCCCATACATTTCACTGTCATCTTAACCGCGAATGGAGGTCTGTGACGTCATTTTTGTTGCGTGTGCTCGCGCACACCGGCGGCTGCTGGCTCGTGGAAAGAACGTGCGCCACTTATTATGGACACTAAATTCCTTGGTTCAGTATCCCTTTAAAGGGCTTATGACACCACAAAAAATAAAATATGAAATAACAAGTACGGCTAGGACCCATTGTATGTTCCTATAACCCTGATAAATTTGTTTTGAAAATGGCGCAATAGTTTCGGGGGTAAATCCGATTTATATGCGGGTCCCTCGGAGGGGCGGATCCGGGAGGAGCGGGAGGCTGGCTACGTGGCCAGCCTCCGCGCGGCGTTTCTTTGCGGGCACTTACAGACATGGCTCTCTTTGGCGTCTCGAGCTTCAGCTTCCTCGTTTACCTTCCGCGTTTCGAGCATGCGGTTCGTGACGATTACGTCTACAGCATCGCTCGCCTGGTAAAAGTGCTCGCTATTGGTGGCAGCAGCGATGAGAGTGATTGCTATCAAGAGATGTTGGAAGCAGTTCATTTGAATGCGACCCGCTGGCGACCAGCTCCAGCGACGGCGAGTTACGAGCTCGCCGTGGTCACCGTAGTTCCGGAATATCTTTCCGGTGCATGCAGGGTGGAAGGTCAACGAGCCGGGGGTGAGTGCGAGAATCGCGTTCCGGGTTGCCGAGTTGCGTGAGCGGTTGTGATCGTACAGCGGCGAGGAGACTCTTTGGCCATCATGAAGGCGCCTAGAATGAGAGCGTTCCATGATCACGTGGTTTATGGACACCATGGTGTGACTACCTTGGGCAGTAGCTGCCTGGTCGCCAAATGAAAATGGTAAAAATTCGTAAATTGATTGTTGCAATTACCAGAGCTCCAAACATCGCGTAACTTGGTGTATATACTAAGCCTATGAGGCATTCCATTTCAGGAATAATCCATCCGTTTAATATTCGTGTCACAACCAGTGTAAAGGACGTAAATCTAACACCACCCGTAAAGCTCCTAGATTCGTTCGTGCCTGCAACTTCAAGTAGCGTCAAATGCATCACTGAATGAGGAGCACGCATCGGGTTGCCCTTGAAACAAATGGGGGTGATGCACTGAAATGAGCGGTCTGTAGAAGCTACTATACTCCGTTTCACCTTACGTTGTACCGCAGAGAAGGCTAGAAGCGCGCGCTCATAGCGTTGGGAGCTGCTCTTGATGCGCGAGAGCTTGTGCCGCCGAGCTGTGCCCTAGAACAAGGAGCTCGCGCTTGTAGTTTTTCCTGCGGTACATCATAAGGTGAAACAGAGCATAGCGGTTGAGCACTCACCCGTGACACGTGTCTTGCGCGTTCTAACAACAATGTTTGGTGGTACTATACGGTGTTTAACTTTATGATGTACCGCAGGAAGGCTACAAGCGCGAGCTGCTTGCTTTGAGGCACATCTCGGCGGCACAAGGTCTCGTGGCTTAAGAGCGGCTGCCAACACTATGAGCTCGCGCTTCTAGCCTTCGCTGCGGTACAGCATAAGGTGAAACGAAGTATAGTAAGAAACACCAAGCGTAAGTTTTATTCAGAGATCTTAGGTAGAGATCTATTGACCCGACACACAACAGAAAGGGTGACAGAGCAGCCCAGGGACCAAGAAGACCCGGAAACCATAGTCCCCAGTCTGTACGAGAGAGAACCCGTTTGAGGCATTAAGAATAGGACTTTTATTCGTGTACTCAGATGAGTGATCTCTCTCAAGTTTAGTTTCGCAGAATAATGCCAATGGATGAATGTTGAGTTGTAATGTTGGCAACACAGTTTCCTTGACTTTGTCAAAATAAAGAGCTGAGACCTAGAACCCAACCTATATAGAGGTCAGCTCTTTGCATACGGGTCCCTACACGCTCAATTGTTTGAAGGAAATACCTCTATGAATCGTTGCTGTACTGTTCTTGCTGTTTTTTTATCTCAAAAGCTGCTTACGAAAACGAAGGGCGCCAGCGCTTAAAGCTTAGGCGGGTGCTTGTGCTGCAGAAGTGTTACACGTGTATATACGGGGACAATCTTTGTGCGGCATTGAGTTTCAATCTCTGAACCTCCATGTGTTCACGCGCCTTCAGGGTTGACCGAAGGCTGTACACGGGCTCATCCTCACTAAAAACCTCGCACGTAAAAAAGCAAGAGGGATGAACGGAAATTCCATTTCAGAAAAAAACAAATTTCTCAAGTGCGTACATCTCGAATAAAGAGCCCAGTGCCATCTGTGTTTCAGAATCACAACACTTGAGGGTTCGATTTAACATTAATGTGGTGTTCACTCAGAGTTACAACTTGAAAAACACAAAGAAAGGTGATCATGACGTGTACGGGTGTAAAGTGGCTTTATGGTGCTTTTATTCGCAACGCAATAGCGTGAATCACATAATTGATAACGGTTGATTTGTGAAATGTAAACAAATGTCTGGGTTGAGAGCGTTCTAATCCATCCGTTAAATTAAATTGATATGGTCATTAATACAGCGTTGATAATGAATAAACGATGCGAGCATTAGATATCACACATTGATTTTGGGTTCATGAACGAATCCAGCGGACAGTGGAAGGCCCTAGCAAAAGTTACAAAATTTCGGAGCGGTCCGTTAACCCGTAACCAGGGAGGGCTGTGGACGCTCCGGGTTAGGAGAGTGCGCTTGTACGCTTCAGTGGAACCTCTGGCAGAAAGATGTCGCGTACTGAACAAAGAAGAGGGCATCCAGGCTGTAAGGTACTCTGCTCCTGACGCCCAATCTAGTGACCTTCTGACCAACCTTCTTCCTGAAGACCACGTAGGCGGCACGAATCGATAAGGCGTCCAGAAGGTCAGACTGCGACGTCCTCTCGGCGTTGGCGAACTGTTCAGTACCAGGGATCTTAAGCTGGGAATACTGAATCCTCAAACAAGATCGTGTGGTGTCCAACGTTTGCGTGACGTTACGATCATTGTATTTATGGCTGAAATGATACAGAAAGTCCAGCAGGCTCCTGTACGTTCTGAAGGCCAGTCTAGGCATCTGGAAGAGGCCGACGACTGGATCGTTAGGAAGAAACGGGTTGAACATGGCTATCGGAATTTGCAGCTTTCTGAAAGGCGGGTCAATTCTCGGGTACGTGTCAAAGAATCGCAAGTTCCAATCGGTCGAAGGTAGGTCGTGGTTTGTGATTGTGGAGTAACGCCGTGTCCGGGCAGAGGTCTTGATGTAGTAAAATAGGTAATAAAAAACTGGCGCAGCAGGGTCCTTGGTGTAGATTTCGTTGGCGTATCTTGATTGGAAGCTTTGATTATAGAAGGAAAAGGGAAAGAAGGGCTCCACCTGATGGCCTCTAAAAGTCCGAGGAATTTAATTTTCGACTCTGGTCTCAAGAAAAATATTTTTCGACGTATGCAGAAAATGCAGATGGGAGTGATCGCTGAACCGTATCTTGAATAAAACTTGAACTGACCTCTTGTCTCGTTTCGTTATTTCTTGCCAGAACCATTAAAAGATGAGGTTCGGTGTAAAGCATTAGGAGAAGACACTGATCTTCGCGCGAATATCCCAGAGAACTCGGCTGTCTATACGTCTTCCAATTCATTATTTTCGTAAAAATAGTGTCATCCTTATGGAAAGGAAGCAAGTACATCATGATGCGGAAGACAATATAATTCAACACACATGCTTTGGATACTTCAAGATGTTTGTAGATGTTGAGCAAATACTCAGGCGAAGTCAGGCGCACTTTATCTACTACTAGGTCAGCTCCAAGAACTCCCTGAAAAAGGGAGGTCCAATTAATAAGCTGAAGAACGGGCAGCTTATCTAATTCTATTGTTTCACAATCTGCTAAACATTCGTATTCTTGAGCAACCATGAAGCTCTGCAAGCTTCTCTCCAAGTCTGCAAAGTCCGTGATTGGGTTGTACGTTTTCCCGAGGCTCTCAGCCAACAAACGGAACGATTTGTCAAGCTGACAGATAGCCGATTGTTGCGTTCTTTACGTAGGCGGAAACCAGCCGAGGCTGACCAAGCGAAACAAGAGCTCTTGACCTGTTCTCTTCGTCCTCGTTGATGTTGAAGCTGAACAAAGTATCCATACCTAGCTCCCTGAACACAGATCCTACTTTGTAAGACAGTTCTTCAGCGGACATGTTTCTTGCGCTGTGCGCCGTGTACGGCCAATGATCCAGTCCGAGGGTGTACAGAAAGGTCTGAACCAGTTCCGAAAAGAGCGTGTCACTTTTCTTTTGGCAAAGATTAAAAACTAATCCCAACTTAGACTGCGGCTTTATGGACCTTAGAGAGACCTTGAGATTCTGAAGGTAGTGCTCCATCAGTTACGCTATCAAAGGACACCGGAATGTATACGATGCCTTTTTGAGAGGATGTTCCCGCTCCCAGGAGGCACAGACGTAGTTGTAGAAGTCGTGGCAGGGATTAAACTTGGAACCTCGCAGACGTCGAGTGGTGCTTTCAAGGAAGTTCTGACACTGCGGTGTTCTGCAGACCAGAACGTCGGGTGGCGGAAGCATCTGGCGTAGACTCATTGCGGAGTTGTTATGATGTACTTGAATAATGTCTTGTTGACCGTTGTGTCTCCAATGAGTTGAGCGATCATAGATGACCAGAGAAGAAAGAGTCTTGTTCATGCCTGGAATGACAGCGTGTTGCAGTGCAGTGTGGAAGGTGAACACGACTCCGATGGTGACTGTGGCCAGGAACACGGTCTTGAGAACAACGCGGTTGGCATCTTTGAAGAAAGGCACCCGATCCCTGGACGGATTGTGTTCGTCAGACGCCATTGCAATGCTGTCTTCTTCTTCTTTGATCACTATAGCTTATTTATTCACTCTGGCAAAATTGTCTTGGCAAGGCGAATATGAGAAAGAAGTGTTCCTGACGGGTGGAACCAGCTGAACAATGAACTCATCCCAGTAGTAAGGGTACGTTTATACTCTAACGTAGCGTCAACGGGCGTGGCGTAGCGCAGCGCGCAAAGATACTGATTGGTCGCAGATATCGAGTTTCTGGGCCCGTTTGCTCGAAGCGCTAACCGCGGCTAAAGTTAGCCGCAGTACCTAGGAGAGGGATTTTGAAATCACGTGACTGGCTCGGTAGGGATGCGGGGAAACATGGCGGTGTCCCGGTGAGTGAGCGCCGCTCGCTTTGGAACTAATATGTCGTTGTAGCTGCAATATCGGGCGTGTTAGTCAGCAACGAATGGTGCAGGACGCTTTCGCTTTGCCTAACCTCACTTAAATCGCAAAGCATGAGCAATGACCTCGCCGCCTTTTTTAGATAGTCTTTCGATTCTGGCCATCCCTAAGCCTAAATGAACGCGATAATTGTCGGCATGGCAACGTCTTTGGAAAGTGGATTGACTTGACTCAATCGGCCGGGTATTGATAGCACCAGGGGTGGCATGACGTCACGAGCCTAGCCTCCGCAAGGCAACTTCTTCTGAAGCCGCCTCTCCCCCTACCCTCCTCACATTTGTTCCAGAGAAACGGTATGCATCTCGGGACGAGTCGGCCCCGCCACGTGACTTTTTCTGGTAGGTTCTAGTAGAGGCGCTATTATGGTGAGCCGTAGTACGTTCAATTTACGGAAGTAGGCAGTCAAGCGTACAGTGTACTAGAATACTTGGGTAGTGTTGGGACCGGAGCGGCTCGGCAACGGGAGCTCGTGAGGGCGCGTGTATTGACAGTTCGTGGCGGCGCTGTAGTCGAGTTATCCGGAAAAAATCGCGCAGCCCGCCTTTTGTTTTTTTTTACTTTGAGCGGTGCACGTGTCGGTACCACGATTTTATACACTCCGTTTCACCTTATGTTGAACCGCAGCGAAGGCTAGAAGCGCGAGCTCATAGCGTTGGCAGCTGCCCTTGGTGCACGAGAGCTTGTGCCGCCGAGATGTGCCCTAGAGCAAGGAGCTCGCGCTTGTAGCCTTTCCTGCGGTACGACACAAGGTGAAACAGAGTATAGTTCCGTGTGTTTTTCTCTTCGAGCGGTGCGCGTGTCGGGACCACGATTTCATAGTTCCGTGTGTTCGATCGTAATATGCTTTGAATCTTGTGTTCTGATTTTGCGGATGGTGAACGCGTAAGGGTAGTGCCGAAATGCCGCCGGCGAAACAGCGACAGAACTCTTGCTCTGCACCTGGTTGCAAAACGGGCCTCATCCGAGTGAAAGGAGTGAAAACGGCGTCCCTTTTCGGCGTTCCAAAGGACAGAGCCAAAAGAGATCTTTGGGAGAAGAATCTGCAGCGATCGGACAAGCGTCTTGAAGAAACAAGCGCTGTCTGCGAGCTGCACTTCGAGCCCCGCTTCATCCTTCGAGACTACGTCCACATCATCGGCGGAAAGGAAGTGAGGATCCCTCGTGGACACCCAGCGCTTACGCCAGACGCGGTACCGACTCTGCTGCCAAGTGTACCCCAGGACCTGAGTGATGACCTCCCCGCAGGACGAGAGGAAAGGAAGCGGAAGGCAAGTTCACCAGAGCCCATCGTTGCAAAGCGTTCGGGGCTCGCTCGGGAAACAGACCCGTTGTCACCAGTGGTGAACAGCGAAGCTCCTGCCGTGATCCCACAAGGCATCGATCGCGACGCACTAGGCTCCCTGACTATGCCAACTCTCTACTGGGCTGTTCACAAGTTCAGCAACTTCTACGGTGTTGCTTATTTGGAGACTGCTCTTGAGCCGAAGTCTAACAAGATCAGCATCGAAAGGGCGGTGTTCATTTGTTTCGACAACTTACCTGATGTGGTATGCCAAGTATACCTTCAGGGCCATGTATGTGCTGCACATTGTAACCATGTATGCGCTGCACATTGTAACCATGTATTTCAATGCCGTGCTGTAAACTATTACAACTTTTACCTTGCCTTAATTACGTGTGCTGTTGTTTCCTGGTCTAAATGATGTGAAATAGTTGCTTGTTTTCTTCTTTGAATCTTATAAAGCATTACTTGTTCAGCCCACGTTGTCTCAGTTTTTGGACTTAAGTTCAATGTTAAAACGCGTGATAAAAATTGTCACGGCTTATAAGCCATTTCTTACAAGTGAACGTCGGGTGGTCCTCGGATGGTCGTGGCAGCCATGAAGAAATAAAAGATTCTCACCCCTTTGCGACAGTCGCTTGGGTGGTTCGTCGCATAAATGAACACAAGAATGAGTGTCAAGTGAAGCGAGCTGATTAAGGTCAAGAAAAAGAAGACGGGCAGAAAAGAAGACAGAGAAGTTAACCTGGGGTATTAAAAACATACTAAAACAATTTCGGACTTTAGTATGTGCCGTTTCGTTCCATTATAAAATAAGATAGGGAAAAAAAAACTGCTTCCGAGTTTTAGATATCCTTTTCAAATATCTAATGTTCGGCCTTTGCGACCAAGGAAATGGGCATTTCATTTAAAATGCTCACCATCCGACAAACCGAAAGTCGCAGCTAATTCTACGCTGAAACAACTTGCAATCCGCTTCTTTAAAGTCGCAAATGTTTTTATGTAAAGGAAGGGTAATGTAGCTTGTACCGTCCAATACATTGAAGCACCATGTTGCTAACGATCGTGCCGCAGCGTAATTGATGCCGCGGTACGACCGCTGGCAGGTCGTAGCTGTATCAGAAATCCTATGTGCACTCCACCAAAGCGGCACCAAAGATTCATATTTTCGCGCGTGCAGCCGCGCATGCGCACACCTTCTGGATAACGCGCCGGTGTCGACACCTGTCGCGATCAATACCACGCGCTTCAGGCGAGCCCCTCCGGTCCCAACACTACCCAAGTATTCTAGTACACTGTAATTGTCGGTATGGCAACGTCTTTGGAAAGTGGATTGCCTTGACTCAATCGGCCGGGTATTGATTGCACACAAAAGCGACAGCGCCCCACTAGACCTTTTTCTAAGTTTCCCAAGCACCGAGGTGCATGCTCCGGTGTAGTTACACGCGTTGCACGTGCTGGCGTCTGCAGTAGCATAGCCTCCTCTATACGGAGAAAGCCCTGGCACATCGACGGCGGAGCCATAGGGCGCGCGGCCGCAGAAAAAAGGAGAGGAGGAGCGCGCGAAGCGGTGACCAATATCGTAGCGCAGAGCAGAAAGGGTAGAGATAGACTGCGAGCGCTTGGGTCATGAGCGGCCGCTCCCCGAACCACGTTTGTTTTTGTGTTTTCGTCACCGTCGTTTTCGTACTCCGGGAGAGGATAGCCCGAGGAAAAGCATTAACTGGATAAGCGCGCGTGCAAAACAGCGAACGTATGAGTGCTCGGCTCGCACGCCTAGCACTGCCTTCGCTCGCACGTAAGATCAAACGAAGTATATCTTTGACTTCGTTCAAACCTAAGGTGAAACGAAGTATATGGCCCATGAATCGCCGAACGCTCCAAGCACCAGATACCGACCTTTCCGGGCAGTTCGTCGCACAACCTCCAACGCAAACGAAAGCGACGACCGGGACCGCTGCGGAGATGCGGACGCAGGGACGGCGAAGGGGAAGGGTTGACGTTGACTTTCTCTTCTCCGCGATTCCGAAAAAAAAAAGAGGAAAAAAAGAAGACTGTTTTTGCGTTTGGCCGCTCGCTCTTGTGTGGCGCTAGCAGTCTAGCTTCCCTCCGCTCGCGATTCCCCGCCCCTCCTCTCCTACTTTTGGCGGCCACTTTTTTCGCGACGTGCCAGGCTTTCTCCGTATAGAGGAGGCTATGGCAGTAGTAATAGTTCTAAAGCAAAAAGTCTAAAACAAATGTTGCCTTGCACGCGCGTTCGTCAAAGCCTTATTATGATTATTTACTTCCGAATCTTTTATAAGAGGAAGGCCAGCGCGCCTGGACCGTAGAATTACACTTCTATACTTCGTTTCAGCTTGGGTCCAGACGCAGCCGATGCTGCAAGCGCGAGCTCCGGGCTTCCGGCGTCCCTGCCAAGCACGCGCGCTCGTGCAGTACAGGCACTGCTCAGGGCCACACGCTCGTGCTTTTAGCATCGGCTGCGTCTGGACCCAAGCTGAAACGAAGTATAGCGTTCTCCTCGATGCTTGGGTAATTAAGAAAAAGGTCTAGTGGGACGCTGTCTGCTTTTGTGTGCTATCAATACCCGGCCGATTGAGTCGAGGCAATCCACTTCCCAAAGACGTTGCCATGCCGACAATTATCGCGTTCTTTTAGAGCTTAGGAATGGCCAGAATCGAAAGACTATCTAAAAAATGCGGCGAGGTCATTGCCCATGCTTTGAGATTTAAGTGAGGAAATGCATTGCGAAAGCCTCCTGCATCGTTCGTTGCTGACTAACGCGCTCGATATTGCAGCTACAACGACACATTAGTACCAAAGCGAGCGGCCTCACTCAACGGGGCACCGCCATGTTTGCCCGCATCGCTACCGAGCCAGTCACATGATTTTAAAATCCCTCTCATAGGTACTGCGGCTAACTTTAGCCGCGGTTAGCGCTTCGAGCGAACGGGCCCTGGTTGCCGGCCAATGAAAGGCGCGCGTTCTGCGCTACGCTGCGTTCACTGCGCTCAACATCGGAGTATAAACAGCCAGTGTTCCTGATCTCGTTTGGTTCTCTCAGTGGATACCAGCGCATGTCGGATTACATGAAAACCAAAATGCAGACAAACTTGCTTTTAACGCACACAGTCTGCCAGTTAGCATCAGGGCTCAAGACAATCCTAGGATATATAGCAAAAATAAATATGACTAAATATGTGATCCCTCCTCTTTCTCCTTCTTCTCTCCAGCCGCTCCTAATAAACAAATTTTCGACCAGCGGATGCGCACACTTCAACGGGAGCTCGGTGCCCGCGTGGGCTAGCGCACACCAGCTCAAAGCACGTGGAGCGAAAGCTCGCGCTGCCAAGCTTAGGGACATAGCCTCCTCTATATATACTGGCAAAGCCTGGCAGATCGCCACGTGACGCGGCAGCCGAAAGTAAAAAAGGGAGAGTGGCAGGTAAGAATCAACTAACGGGAGAATA
>JAZHYW010042677.1:0-26443 GCA_037355805.1 Ixodes ricinus | reverse complement strand
TTAAAGGGGCACTGACACATCAAAATCATATTTTTTTTATTATCCGAAACGATTGAAAACGGTGCCGGGACATTACCCTCAAAATTCGAAACTTGGGAATTCAGTATTTGTGAATTAAAAAAACAATTTCCAAATGCTGAATTTGAAGTTCCCGCGCGGTCCCCGGCAGTGCAGTCAGTCAAATTTTGCGGTCTCCTGCGACTCGACTTTCTCTCGGACCTCCGCTGACCCGATGCGAGGAGGAGGCGAGCTGGCGGGATAGAAGGGAGCCGGCGCGGGAAAAAACCGGTTTCTTCGCCGACACGCCGATCTGCTCGAGCGCCGCCAAAGAGAGGACACAAATCTAGGAAGGGACATCTCACCGAACTCTGATTTTTGGTATTTCAAAAAGAAGGGCCGTAGTGCGTTCGCAATTGCGTTAAAAAACATGTTTTACGATTGCCATTATTAAATGTTATAGAAATGTCGCCTACAAAGCTTCTAAATTTCCTGATTTTTGACGTCATCGATCATAAGAAGCAAGGAGGTAGCGGCGGGAGATTTAAACGCCAAAAATAAAAAGGCGCGCGCGCGCGCGGGAAAATTTTTTTTCGCGATGCGGTTTTTTTTGCGTGTTTATGACTACAACTTGCGTCGTTTTAGACAATAAAAAAAAATACGACCTTTGGGGTGTCAGTGCCCCTTTAAGCTGAGACTAGAAGCTCCGCCTTCAGCACAAGCTTTCTGCCCTTGCTAACACAAGTGTGAACCCGCAGGCACGCACAACCAAAGCCCTGCTGAAGCCATCAAGCTCGCGCTGAAGGCACAGCTTCTAGTTTCACCTTAAGGCTGAACAGAGTATAGTCGTGAAAGACTTCCTGGCAGTTCAAGCCATACTGCCCATTAGGAACGATCACTCTCTTTTAATTAACTGCTCATAAGGATGGCTTCCTCTCTGCCTCTTTTACTCCCTTTTCTGCTGGGTTAGCTCGTTTGATCAAAACGCATCCACATCTATGGTACGCCGAGGGTTGCCGGACTCTATCCTAACGTGCCGACATATGCACAAAAAAAGACAAAGAGGGGGGAGGCTGTTTTCCGGGAGGAAAAGGAAGCCATGGGCATCACCTTGTCTCCTGGAGAAAGGTCCCTCCAGGGACCCCTGGCAAAAGTCACCTCCCCTCTCCCTGGAGGAGTTGGCTCAGCGAGTCCTCGAAATTGGAGATCCTGCACACCACAATTGGAAAGGGAGAAGAGGTTAAAGGGGTCATGAAAAGTTTTTTCAACTTTTTCCTTCTTAACTTTCCTCCTCAACTCATAAATCGCGCACTGTACCAAACAGTTCAAGAACTCTCGTTTGTGTACCCGGGCGCAGCCATTCTCCCCTAGAAGATTAGCTCGTCGCTCAAAATTCAGACGAAAATTCCTTTCCCCACCCCGCTCACCCCAAAGCTGACAGTGCTGTGGAAGCTACGTGCTCTTTGGGCCAGCCACACTTTTGCCACTTGATGACGCTCTCTCGCGCATACCCACCCGCAGAGAATGAGGTCAGGTGATGAAAGGGAGGCGGCTGATTAGTCCGGCAA
Source organism: Ixodes ricinus (assembly GCA_037355805.1). Taxonomy (NCBI): domain Eukaryota; kingdom Metazoa; phylum Arthropoda; class Arachnida; order Ixodida; family Ixodidae; genus Ixodes; species Ixodes ricinus. The sequence goes on along the minus strand of JAZHYW010042677.1, from coordinate 24,878 downwards.
GAACGTAGCTTCCACCGCAATGTCAGCTTAGGGGTGAAGGGAACAAGGTCCGGTGTCGTGTGACGTGCGTTTGGACCCGGTGACGTGCTTTGGGGACCGCGGATGTATCACAGTGAAAAGGCAGAGAGCTTACAAAGGGAAGGAGGTACGAAATAGTCAGCTGTGTTTTCAAATTTTCATATTGAAAGTCAGGCTTTTGACTTTCTACCTTTTTTTTTTGGCTCACTGAACAATGTGCTATTAGTAAAATCCAAATCTAGATTGATTTATCCCAGCCCAAAGTTCGTTTCATGACCCTTTAAGGTCCAGCACGGTCAGCAAAAAACATACAAACAACTCCCCCATTAAATATCTATAACTTTTCGCCGCAGTGTGCGAAAAAGTGACTCCGATATCTGTCACTGTGCATAGTAACACCCACTTTTAAGCATATCCACTCTTCCTTAACTCTTTCACACACAACACAGTCTTGTGGTCACTGAAGTATGTAGGAAATCGCTGCCGCGAGCAGCGCAGCGGCACGGTTCGCAAGGTTTCATTTCACATGAGCATTTTCTGGCGCTGCGATGTCCAATGTTGCTTGCAGCAAGTGGACGATCCCGATAGGATTTTGTGGCTTGCAGCAACAGCCTCCCTGCTTTATTTATTATTTCTATTTTAAGTTTTATCTCAGTAAAACTAAACAGGTATATTAAACACAAAAATCAATCTTATGTGCCTTTCTTTAGCTTTATTTTTTTTTTTTTTACAGCGAAGCTGTCAAGGGCTAGGATCCCCAGGATCGCGTCCGGTACCGAACAAATGTCGACACAACGCTCTGGTTGCCGCCGTCACTCATAGATGGCGGTAGCTGTCCAAAGTGTTGTGTTTGCCGGTTGTCTGCTTGCCACCGTCGCTCATAGATCGCGGCAACCTTTCCAGCCTTTCCACTCTGGCTTGCCGACTTGCGGAAAGTCGTTACTTTATTCCCACCATAGTACAGCTTCGCTGGTCTTGCCTTTTCACCAGAATGGAAAGGCTGAAAGTTTTCTTTTAAAAGCATGTTTCAAACCTATTTAAGTTATTCCCAAATAAATGTGAATACAAACATATTGTGACACAAAACTGGAGAGGAAAGAGGGAATCCTCCATACAAAAACTCTTCACAGAACACGGACACACGGGTTAATACCCCTTCAAGGCTGGACACACCACTGAACCAGAGAAAAAAGATCCAACACGAGAAACCAGATAGGTCGCATATTTTCTCTGCATGTCGTATGCTAGAAATGTGGAAATGCCGTCCTATGCGCAGGCTTTCCGCAGTGTTTCTCTTCCTGTCACGTGATCCGCCGCCGCACTGTGAATGGCCAGCAAGGACGCTGCCGCTCCGCCACTGAGCTGAAGCCGAAAATTTCCAACTGCACCAAACCGCGCCGCTGTGGCTGGCCAGAGCGCCACAACGGCAGAAATCGCGCCGCTCTAGGAGGGAAATTGCTGCACGAGAAATGCACTTCAACATCCCTGCCCCGAACTAACTCAAAACAGGTATGATTACGAGTGGTGGGTTGCTTTATATCCGACAGTAGACAGAAACAGAGTTCTACGGTGAGGAATGCGTGGCATCGTCCCCCCCCCCCCATCGTAGAAGGCAAAGCCAGAAACCACAGAGATGTTGCACCAATTAGACGCCTTTCACTAGTGGACGGACACCGTAGGTAGGGATTTAAAGTTCTTGATACGTAGGCTTTTAGTTAGGTAAGTTTGTTCGGTCAAATTATGATGCAGAGGTGCCTTTAGCCACCTCTGTGGTAAATCCATGCATGATACGTTAAGAAACCGATTTATGCGGTCCCACTAAACGGTCAACGATCCCTTTGACTCATGTGGTATACTGGCCTGGTTCAATGTTCCTCCAAAGGTACTCAAGGAAAGTTTTACATAAGATGATCATTCGCCGTCAAAATATACTGATCAGTCCAAATAGAACAAACCTCGAAAAACAATCCTAAATCTTTCCTAGAAGAAAACAACAGGAAATCTGTGGTTGAATTACCTACATCTTGGATTTTATATCGCGCAAAAATTCAAGCAGGGGAGAGGGGAAAGGGATGTGTTTGGATGTGCACACCATTGCAGAAGATCAAAACTCAAACAGAACAATAACACTTGCACTTGGAACTCCCAATGGTAACTGGTACAATCACATGGGATGGCCATAAGAATCTCGCAAAAATTCTAGACGTTCGTACTTAATATACTTATATATTCTAGACGTTCGTACTTAATATACTTAATATAAATACTTAATATATATCAAAAACCGGCTACAAACTATGTGACGCGGAAACTGATACCGCAGATCGCGGACACCGTAAATCTCGCGTTTCACGATGTGATAAACACGCGGGAACCCACTACAAACTTGCCTGTCACAGGAACCGATATCGCACGCGCAGATCGCGGACAAAAAGGCAGGAATCCGCTACAAACTCGTATGTTACGTGAACAAATACCGCAGATCGCGAACGCAGCAAAAACATATTTCACAATGCAATATAGTACACGTGGGACCAACTTGCGTGGAATGGAGATCGCACACGCAGATCGCGGACAAAATGCGGGAATCCGCTATAAACTCGCTTGTCTGACGTGCCGGTACAGCAAATTGCGCGGTTGATGCCATTCCCGTCGGACATTGCGTGACGTCCGACGGAAATCGGGGGTGGGCGATGTTTCGGAATGTTTATGTTACAGATATTTAGCCAGAAAAACGGGATGGGCGACCTCCTCGGGGGCGGGCGTTCTCTCGGAACTTTACGGTATATGTCTAGATTTCTTAAAACTCAAAGGTGTTGAAATATGAAAAAAAAATTAGCAGCCCAACGTTAATCTACAGTACAGTCACAGCGATACCTATGACTGCACCGCGAAGCCAAGATAGTGTGGGACCTTCGCTCCAAACGAACAGAAGCCAATGCCAAGAGGAAAAAGGCCGCCGACTCCACCCCGAGTGTGGGGTGCTAGATGCTCCGCCATTTCAAACCAGCTAGAACCAAGGCGACCGATAATGGGACCCGGTTCACGGACAGAATCATTCTCTTCGTTCCTCACCGCAAATAACGCAGAACGTCCCCGCACCGAATCTTACCACCCCTGGACAAATGGCTCGGCAGAAAGAGCAGTCGAGATGGTCATCGGTGGTCCAAAAAAGTTTAAGCAAGGAGGGCTATCCGCTCGTCCGGCTAAGGAGCTATCGCCTAACAAAGAACCACCCACTCGGACGTACCTCGCCATCGCAGCTTCTACTACCAAGGTGCCTGGAATGCACCACCAACTGCAGCGTTTACCCCGTCCTAAAATGTGGTCTCTCGATTTCCGCCCGGTGGCGTCGTGCGAGCGTCGTGTTGTTGACAGCCGCAATCCAGCGAGCGCCGCGGCGGCGGATGTAGCAGATGCCTGTCCTGCTGCGGGTCACCCTCCAGCTCGATGGTGTGAAAAAACTTGGGCAGCCGGGAGTTGGGTCGCCGCAACAGTTCCCGAACGTTTTATTTTTTTAAAGAACTTTCACGCTTCATCGCCAGGATCGCGACATCCGATGGCTTGACACTCTGGCTTTTGCAAAGTCGTCTGTTGCCACTCGGGGACCGACCACGTTGGATGCGTGGGAGGAATGGGACACTAAGCATACCGGCGGGAGACGCGTTCCACGCATTGCACTCCTACGCCACCAGATTAGACCGGGGTTGGACTCCCGTCGATGTCTCTGCGGGAACCAAAAAGTGTCGCGGAGATCCAGTTTGGACGTGGAAATTTGCAATAGGAGAGGAATGGTTGTCGGGAACAGTGACTAAAATGACCACAGCTGGGACCGTGTCAGGGGACGCCGTTGGGATGTCGTACGGAGCGGACCCATTCTCGGAGCCTGTGGTCGCACGAGATGCCAGATACGAGGTGGCAGCAACACACACTCAAAAGCTATCCCGGACTCCTCGTATTAAGTTGGCCGGTATCTATGGGGTGGCTCCGGTGGACCTTGTGTTGCTTCCAATGAAGCCTGGCCCACGGCCCGCTTTCGAGTAAAGCACGCGTAAAGAAGCGGTGTCGCAACACGGACCAACTGCGTAAATGAAGGTACCAGAGAAAACTGCCTATCGTAAGGTGCGTCTTCTGGTCATAATATTCATGGGCATCGTCATCACCAGCAGCGTTGCCAGATTGGGCCAATATAGCCAAATTGGTCTTCATTTTTTTTTTCGTCGGCGTCGAAATTTGGTGGCTGGCTATGTAACTATTTTTAGGACTATTTCTAGGGGCGCAGCAAACTTTTGTTGAACCTCGGGCTAGACATCGAACTCTGAGGTTCAACTAGTTGATTTTAACTTCTAATCAGTTTCAGAAAAAATGTGTTTTTGTTTTGGATGGTCAAGAGGAGAGAGACGAAGGAGAAAGACTTCAAACTTGTACAAACTTCAGGGTTTTCACAATGCACAGAGAGGCAATGCTTGTGGAGTTCAAGCGGTCTCCCCACAGCTCAGTGGAACAAACCAAAGAAACATATTGCACTGTTACTACAGGTCCAATAGCGCATCTTCTACCGGGACGTAGACTGAACTCTCCAAATGCTACTTTGGTGCACATTGTGAGAATCCTTAGGCATCCAAGTCCGTGAAAATGAGAAGTCTCAAGCTTCTCCGCTAAACGACTGAATACCTTCCGGTCATCACCCAACCCAAGAAAGGACAACACAATCAGAAAGCGTGAACCGGAATGGGGGGGGGGGCATCCATATTCTACACAAAGAAAAAGAGGCAGGTGGGATATTGGGCGTTCTAGTTTAAAACACCCAATGTTCGGACTGTTCTGCTTCTGTATTGTGTTCTTTTACTCTATGATCATATCTCCCGGACTTCACAATAAAGCTGTCTTTGTGTGTTTTGTACTTACCTTCGAAAACCTACGAAGGAAGGTCTGTGTTGTACAAATGTTCATCCTTCCAAAGATTTCTTCTTTTTTTTTATAAAAATTTACAAGTGGCATAATGTAAACAAAATGTGGCTAATCTTAGGGTTGAAAAAGAGAATGTAAAGAGTTTTGCATGTTTGTGAAAAATTGCCAAGGGTTCAAAATCATTGTTTCTAGACGACTTTTTCGGCTATATTTATTTTACAGCTTTGGCTATATTTGGGCAATACCTTCCAGCTGTTTGGCGGTTTTTTGGTGGGACCATCTGGCAACACTGATCACCAGCATCACCATATCAAGCCTTCGGTCATTCTGAAGCAAGGAATAATAAGGAATTATTATTATTATTAGACCCAATTCCCATGTATACATTGTGCTTAGCGTTTTGTGTCATATCTATTGCATTTTGTCAGCTACAGTTCTATCAGTCTCATTAGTCTTTTGCCCTGTCAGAACATGCCAAAGTGCATATACTTTGATTTATGCCTGGTGAGTTTTTTGGGTCCCAATTATTGCACAATGTCATAATTAGCGAAATATTAGATTTATATAAATAAAGTAGACATACTCATCCACCTTATATTCTTTTTTAATGTTTGCTCTAACTTTCAATTTTGTTTTTAGATGGTTATCTATGGGATTAGTTATTTAGTTTTTTCTTGTTTATATTTACTTATTTACTGTCTGACCCTCGAGGCAGCGACAGATCCTCGATCAGGCCCCTCAGCCAAAAAGTTTGGAGACCCCTCATCTAGAGGAAAGGAACCTTGCATATCGCTTCAGAACGGTAGAGCATAGATGCTAACATTGGTGGTCCCAATGGACCATATTGCTGGCAGCGCTTGATATACAGAAAGAAGCAGAAAAAAATAATTTCCAAGGTCTAGATGTTTATCTCTTTAATTTTCACGAAAACACCAGCACTGCCTGTTGTATAAAATAATAAAACGTTGACGAGCACTCGAGCAACATCAACTTGTCGCGGCAAAACGAGCACGCCTAACCTATCGTCTGCTTTCTTTCTCCGCTCTTCCGTCACTCTCTTTCTCGTTCTCTCTCTCGGGACCAGCGACGTCGGCGCTTCCAGTTTGCAGCGTCCTGCTCCCCGTCTTTACCACCCCGGAAAATTCCCAGGTGGTGTTCGTAAATAAGACTTCAATTTGCCAGGGTACAACAATTGCCCACTTCCCTGTTAATAATCGTAAACTAATCCAGCCTGCGAAAAACAACTACCCAAACCCCTTGAACGATGTCGTTCCGAAGAAAATTACACGATTGTAAGAGAAAGCCCCCATAAATGCACAAAAAAAAATAATCACATCTAAAAGAAATGAACAGGTGGTAGAAATGTTAGACAGAATACCCTACCCCAATCTCCACTCTCCTCCAAACGGGGTTGCCCCAATCAAATGTAATCCGAGACTGCGGCTCTGACAAAGGCTCCTGTCGGGCACATTTTTCGGCGACACGTTTCTCATGGAGACGGAATCCGAGCAGCAGACAAGAAGAAAACAATGCCTAAAAAACGTGACGGGGCGAAAAATAAACCAAAAGACAAAGGCGTGGCTCGACAAGCAACCCCCTTCTCTCGCGTCACCACCTGCGGCCGTTTAGGTCGTGACCAGGTGGTCGATTGTCGCGAGTGTCGCTCCCGTCGTGACCTCGCACGTCTCTCTCTCCTATGCCCTGAAGGGAAGGGAGGCAGACCAACTGCTGCTTCCTCGCACCTTCCGTTTCCCAAAAGAAAGCCTTTCTTTTAATCGGCACAAATGCACCGTGCACGAGTTGGCCACAGTTGTTGCTCCTTTCGAGGGAGAGGAGACATCTGCTTTCCCCCTCGCCTGGTTCCTGTTAGCAGACGGCCTAACACTAACCGCCTAAGGTGTTTCAAATGTTGGGCCAACCTTGAGGTTCCACTAGCGCAACACCAACCTGCAATCTTTTGGCATAGTTCGACCGAGTTCGACTTCTTGGACAAAACGTTGCCCGACTGCTGCCCGAAATTTTCGAATTTCCCAGAAAAAAGTTATCTAAAAATTAGCTGGTCTTAAATTTTAGGGAATTATCTGTGTCTACTTGATTTAAAGGCAAACATAAACTTTAAACGCATTCAGTTACATTTCTGAAAATGCTGCGTCCCCTCTTCCGGAGGCGACAACACTAGCTCAAGAAATAAGGGTGCTTGCACAGGCGAGCTGGTGAGCTGTCGTCTTCAGGCTCAAGGACCCCAGAGACGACAGGACACAAAAAAGGGGACAAATGCAACACCGCCTCAATTTGAGACACTCTTGTGTTTGTTCCCTATATTTGGGTCCCCTCGTCTTTGGGGTTTTTCAGTATATGAAGGGCACTCGTTTACAATTCATATGCACGCGCAAAATAGTCTAACTCGTGTTTAACATTTGTTCAACTTCGAGGTGACAGCTCAAACGGCTGAACCTGGTCAAACTCGAACCTCGCCAGGTTCGAACATCTCTGATTGCCACAACATTAGAAAGGAAAAAAGGGGGGAAGGGGAGGGAGGGGAGGGGGGAGAGATTCACCAGTGAGCAAGGAGCAACAAGTTTGGAGTGGATCATCACCAGGGAGTGATCAGCAACAGTATAAAATATTTAGGAAAGTTAGTATTGTGTCTTTCTTGTTTTTCCAGAATCAAAAGGGTAAAGTGAAGAAACCAGAAGGGGAGGGAGGCTGGAGGAAATGCGAGAAGCTGGTCTCGTTCAAAGCAGTCAAAGAGTCAATCAAACTGGGCTTTGTATTCTAAAGCAGTTGGCTGACTTTTCGGAGTGTACAAACAACATTGCCTCAAGTGTCAGAAGCCTATAAGCCAGACGTCAAGTAGCCGTGAGACAGTGAATGGCTGCCAAAGGTCACTCAAGAGATGACCAGCTAGCTTTGCTCTGCACCGGAACTTTTTACCGAAAAGAATGCTAGCTCCTCAACACAGTTTTCTTTTCTCCTTTCCACTTTCATGAAAATAGACCCCACCCACATTTGTAGGATGTTTTCTAGCTCTTAACTAGGGTGAGGCATAAGAAACAATTAAAATTTACTGACCTGATTTTTCAGAATTTGGTTTTAACCAAAACAGTTCAGCACTTTAGGGCAGACAGACAATTGAAGGGGAGAGTCAACTTCACGCGATTTTGAGACACACTTCTTTATCGAGCTGTCTTCAGGAAAGCCCTTACATTGTGGAGAAGGAGGGTTAAAAAAACATGCAATGGCGACGGAATGGCAGCGCACGACAGACCAACGTTACGACAGACGTGGGGACACTACTTTGGAACTGTTGTTCGTGGTACTGGCCAATCGATCTTCAAGCGCAGAACATCGAGCGGAAGGGATAAAAGTGTGAAAGAATCGCACAACAAACGGGGCAGACAACTTCGTCGTCTACTTCAAACGCCAGAGAAGCGGACAAAAGAAAAATGCGGCCGTAGCTACGTGACTTCCGGTCATGAGCTTCCGTGCTCATGTTTCGGTTTTGCCTTCAAGCAGTTGAGTTTTTTGGCTTTATTAAAGATATACGTGACTCTGCAGCAAAATATCGATTGGGTAGTCTCCCTGAAACTATATTAAATTGCCTGACAAAAGAATTTAAAGATAATTTTCGGGGGGTGTTAGTGTTCTCTTTAACTCCAGGCAAGTAAACATGCTGTAACTCTAAAGGCACATGTTTGATCTTTTTTAATGATCACGAAGCAGGCGGTGCGAAAATCTCCCTTAAAGGGATTGTCCGGTCAAATTTTAGTCGGAAATAATTGAATATCATTGTTTATTGCCTTGAGACCCATCGATGCGTGCAATATCTGAATTTTATATGCCCCTCTGCATAAGTAATTGAACTACAGGCTCTAATGGCACTCTATGCGTAAACGCGCGTTTTCGGTGCAACACTGGAGCCCTGACGTCACACAACACAATCGAGCATTTCTGTCTCGTCGTTTACCTGCTGCCGATGAACGCCTCAAAAGCTGTTCTTTTTACCTTGTTGTGCTCAACTTGTTTCGTGGTGGGGTGAGATTCTTGTTGCGCGGTTAGGTGCCACAACCACCGGGCAGCGCTATATACGAGCGCAAGACATGACATTCCACCCTTTCATCGAGACGTGCAGTGACGAGCAAAATGGATCGTCGCCGTGCGTAGGGACTGGGTTCCCGTCAAGATCGAGATGCACTGCATATGCAGCAATCATCTCACTGTAAGAGAGCTACGAGCTAAGCTCTAGCGCGGACCCCAAAAGGCTCGTAAGCTGAGGGTGTGATGCTGTACCAACGATATTAAACTACGTCCATCCAGTCCTCGCCCAAATCGGATCAATCAATTTGATTATGTGGCGAGCTGAAACCAACGGTAGACCACCTAGAAACGATGCCAGAAGTTGTATTAAGACGCATGCACCAAAATTCTGTTTGACCCGCACGTGAAAATAGGACGTGGCTACGACAGCTACGATTCTCTGCCTTCCGTCAAGTCAGGTGACGGCATGCATTTGAAGCGATTAACCGTCTGCCTTCGACCACTTGGACATCGCCTCTGAGGGAACGACCCGCAGCCTCATCACCGATCAGTAGATCCGTCGAAATGTGTACCCAGATGCCGCTTAATTGTACCTATACTCTGTTTCACCTTATGATGTACCGCAGGAACGGCTACAAGGCGCAGACTCTTTGCTCTAGGGCACAGAGTCTCTTGGACTTTATCTTTGAGGCGAAACTCGATGTTCACACTGACCTAATGCATATAGTGTAGTAACATGGTAGCCAAGATATCCCGGTGTCGCGGACAGTCACCACCTTGTCCGTTTACTGCCTCATCCGCTTGGTTTTTAGGCCAATAGACGCGTTTTCATTCAATCAATCTCGGCGGCACAAGCCTCGTGCGTTAGAGTAACTCCCAACGCTATGAAGCTCAGCGCCTGCCTTGTATCTGCGGTTATGCAACGTAAGGTGAAACGGAGTATAGCGGCGAATGTTTTGTGGCTACGACCCTCCCATGGTTCCTTCACCGTGAGCATGCGTTACATGCACGAACAACAAGTTTCCATGGTGTTTGTAATGAGCAGGTCAGGAGGCTTGAAATCATTGCGCTCTGAAGACTAACGCTGCCAACACATGCCAAAATTGAAGTTCTTCCATTCCTGTTATTTCCGGTCGAACGGAAATCCTTTCCTGACGTCATAGTCAGTACTAGTCCAAACGTGGACAAACCGATCACAGCGACCTTTCGGTACGCGCCGTCGCTCAATAGCCGTTGCCACTAGAAGCCGAAATCTGCATCGCTTTGCTTTCGCAAGCGCTCCTAGTTCGATCGGTGGCCGTCGCAGTTGTTGTTCGCGCGAAACGGCATACGTTTGCTCCGAAGCTGGCTGTTTCCGATTAATATCCTGCTAAAAGGCGTGACTTTTTGACACGCTTGGGAAGTGCATTAAAAGAACCGATGTTTCAGTACGGTACAGACTAGGAGACTATATAATTCGGAAACAAAATACAAGACATCCATCAACCAACGCTTGCTATCCCGACCATCGGTAAACCTTTGCGTTTTGTGACGTCACACACAGCAGCTACGGATGTCAGCCACTGACACTGGCGAAATTTGGGAGCAGTTTTGGACATGCGCTCATGAAATGTTTAATTAATAACGGGAGATCATATATCAAAATAAAAATGACGTTTGTCTGCATGAAGGCTCTCTCGACGTAACGAGCGCAAAGACTTAAGTATTTCCGGTTTCGACCGGACAATCCCTTTGAAGGCCGAGGTACAAAACCTTGGTTTTGCGCAAGAAAGATAATCCTCTTAGTGCTCCCCTCTCCAAAGCTGTGAGGGGACACAAGTTGGAGCAAGTTAAAAGTGGAGGGGATATAGGGAAGGAGCAGGTGGGCAAAAGTGGAAAGGGCTGTGTGTACGTCGGCATTAAGGGGACTCAGGAAACTTACAAGAGCTTGGCCTGAAAGGCTCCATCAAGGACCCAGTGCAGTTCTTATAGACCAACACGCTGAGTACAAACAAACGAGGTGTGGACACTGCATGTGCACGGAAAGCAGATTTGTGCAAAGTGTCTCCGCACGTAGGCAGCAGCGCGTGTGGGCGTGTGCGAGAGGTGTCTGTAACTGAAGTGACAGTAAACCCAGGCTGCACTCTCATGCCCTCCAGGCTGCACTCTCATGCCCTCGCTACTTTCAGCGGGAAAAATGGGGCCCATTTCCGGCAAATCGCACCACTCGGCTCAATGCATTTGTGGGCTTTATTGGCCACCATTTTCCCATTTAACCCCTTGCCTACTCACTTTTTTCTTCGAGGAACGTACAGCAAAATTTTATTTTAAACAGGCAAGTTGCATTAAAAGAGCAAAAATATTTCCTCGACTTCCAGGTGTCATATTGCTCCAAATCGGGACTTCTGGTCCGAACCCCACTGACGTGCGGACACCGATGTTGATGGAATGCTTGCAGGATTCACACATCGTTTTCGCCACTCCTGTCACTTCCCATCAAACTATCGTGCGATTCCTAAAAATCGGAATGGCCGAAGGATTCTTGCTGATCACACATGCCCGAGCATTAATCCCATTCAAAAAGAAGGTTTTGGATCTCCTTGTCAGCTTAAGTAGACCTCCACGCCAAAGTTCTGTTGTCTATAGCGTGAACGCTCGCAAGTGACTGCTTTTTTTTTCTTGGCTATCTGGAGCGTTTTCTTTCTGTCAAACAGCAAAACAAAACACCAAACTGCCCAAGGTAAATGCAGCAACAGGGGTGGTTTTGCCATCTACCAGTGAGCTCGCTAAACAAGTGCCGCAACCAAAACGTGAGTCACGCTCTTGGTCAGGCTTCATGGTCCGTAAGGGGTGGCGCAAGTGACACTCCTTATTAGTAGGCAAGGGGTGAAATTTCCGAATACCGACTTTTTAGTAGCATCACGGTTAGCTCCGAAACCTTGACATTTGGCCGGACCTCTAGAGCTACGTTTGGGTGGAGACTGAGCAATCCGCAATGTGTAATTTATTTATGCAATAAAAAAGAAATATAATGTATTTTCTGGCGTATAGTTCACGGACTAAACATGTATAGAAGTTAAAATTTTACCCGCCCAGTGCAGACTACACAAGGTTTTGTATTTTTCTAGATCACTATGACAAGACGTAAAGCATTTCATGAATAAAAGATTATATTAATGGTGATCTATGTACGATACGAGCTCCTTTGTGAGCTAGTACAGCAGGCATTTGTCAAGGTGTGCTGCGTATAATTTTTACGTTCGGATTAGGCACTAAGCACGGACTATGCACCGGGTGCGGACTATGTACAATAACTTTCTTTCGGGAGACACGAAAAAAAAAGTTTACATAGTTTTTGGATTGAACTAGACTACTTCAGTGCACGACTGTGCCAGACAGCGCAGCCCGGCCCAAACGACTGGAGCGCACTCACAGAACAGTTGCCTGCCTGGTGAGGAACCTGAGAAGGCGGGCACAGATGTCGGGAACAACCAGGCTCTCGGGATCGAGCAGAGCGTCTTCCAATTCCTGCAAGGGGCAGAGACAGCGCTCAGCACACATCGCCTTGCCAACAAAGCTAGCGGGTGTCCACAGTCAAACGCATTTGTATGGAAAGCACGAGGCACTGTCTAGGGGTTGGCCTGCACGGATTGCCCCACCCCCTACGAGGCAGGGTAGAAAAGGGATGTGCACAAGTTCGACCACAAGCACAGTACAGTCACAGACCACTGCAACATGAGGGACCAGCACATCAACTTTGAGAATGCATTCATCGTAGAACTGTGCCATGCTTCAAAACTATGCCAGGAAGCACCTATAAATTCCTTGGCATTTTACCATCTGCCTACAATCCAACAACTATGCCATGTGACAAAAAAACAAAAGAAAGATTGCCACGATAAGCGAAAACGACAGAGACTACTACTCAAAGGTTGACCCTGAGAAAACAGACACAGCATGAAATACCGAGGGAGCGCCTGCCCCACTTTCACCGAAAACTGGGTTAATCTAGGCATGGGAGCTTATCCGGTCAAACCGGGCACTTGACGTGTGATTTGCGAAATTCCCAAGTTTGAGAAATATTAATAGTGGGCGCTTGAACAAAGTGGCCATTTCTGCAGTATTTTACAGTAGTCAATCTTTAAATTTAGGGCTTGCTCGTAAGTCGCATAAAATCATTGCGTTCACCCAACCAGATAAGACTCCTGTAGACATTCCAAGCTACGAACAGTTCCGAGCCTTAGTTTGCTGTACCATTTGGTGACCCGAAAGGGGCAAGAAATTCCTCCTTCTTTAAATTATGTCGCACAGCCTCACCACTTCACTTTCCATGTAGGTGGTGAAGATGAACGCGCCGCAACAGCTCCAAACGTTCGCTACCGCACCTCGCAATACCCCAACTACACTCTAAAAAATGTCCATGCAACTACTTTACTGCACGACACGCCTTGAGACAGTCACCACGACCCCGGCAAATGATTGTGGATCGCGGTGATTGCCTCAACGAGTGTTTTGAAAGAAAGTAGAAGCAACCGGCATCATCATTAGTTTACAACTCTTCAAACTTTTAACATGGCAATGATTAGGATCCAGAGATTACTTGACAACAGCAATAAAGAAAACAGTGATCTGCAGAAGCATACTAAGCTTGCATGTTCCACCAACAATGGTGTGTGACTTCAGCTGTGAAAGGATTCACTCTCTGTCGACACGTACATATGCGACGTTTGGATGCGATATCGGCCTTCTTGCATTTTACTCAAATAGACTGGTCTTAAATGCTTAAAAAAAACACTGACCCTAAGAGAAAACTTCTTTTTTTTTATCTAGTTAGGACAGGCAAATTTTAAAATAAATGTTAGTCGAAAAAAAAATATTTTGGGCCTAATATTTTTGTTACAATAGGAATTTTTCGATTTGCAGGCTAAACCAAAACTGTACGCTTGTGGGATGATGATAATAGCGTTTGAATCCAATTTGTGTGCGCTCTGAGTTTGCTGGACCTCAGAGTGTACACTAGTTGGGTACAAATGCTATCATCATCATCATCCCATAGAAATACAATTTCGGTTTTGGCCTGCAAATAAAAAATTTGTATTGTAACATAAACTATTGGGCAAAACAATATATTTTTTTTTCGACAAACGTTTTATTTGAGACATGCATGTCCTAACCAGGTAGGGAAAAAAATTTTTTTTCCTACGTTCAGTGCTTCTTTAAATGCTAAATGTCACTGTATAGGTTGGTCCCCCTGCAGAAGCACATTCAGCTGCACTAGTGGCTTTGTGGCTGTTTTCCAACTATGTTATGCTCTATACGCAACAAGCACAAGCTTTTCATTCCTGAGAGATATAAAATGTGCCAGTCTTGGGCAGTAACTGGATGTATGGATGGATGGATGGATGGATGCTAACAGCTGCACCCTTTATATCGGGCGATAGCTTGCGCCACCTAACCTAGAAGTTAAGAACCGAAAGTATGCATTCTTTCCTTCGCCAATTTGCTTACCCTCTACAATTTCATAACTATAGTCCGTTGCAACTGAAGAAGGTAGGGCAAGGGAAAGGCAGGCCAGGGAAGAGGAAGCAGACGGAACGCTGGGGAAGAGAGGGGAAACCTCCTTCTCTCTTTTACGTTCCGTCTGCTTCCTCCTCCCAAGCCCGTCTTACCCTCACCTTACCTTCTTGCGTTGCAACGGACTATAGTCACTGTAATGTGTTACTGTTTAGTGTAAATAACTTTTAGCTATAGGAGGTTACATTTATTGAAAGTACAGTCGACTCTCATTAATTCAAACTCTCTTAATTCAAACTTGCGGATAATTCAAACTAACATGCAGGTCCCATCCCATGCGTCTCTATGGGAGAAGCTCTCGGTAATTCAAACTCTGCTGGATTCAAACAAATTTTCGGTCCCCTCAGAGTTTGAATTAACCAGATTCAACTGTAACTGTAAAGAGTAGCATGGTTACAATAACTTTTCAGATTTTGGCACAAACCTATTCCAGAGCACGACCACCAAATCGCCTCACAACTCGTGAGAGAGGGCACCGCAAGAAACTGCAGCAAAACCGTCTGGAGCAACAGGGAGAAAAAATAAAGGAGAAAAAAAAAAAGACAGAAAAAGAAAGAAAGCTTGCTACTCTAGGGACAGCAATGTTGCGGCGGTGGACGTTCAACCGAAGTAGTCTGGTTTCGCAGCAGACGACTGTTGGCCAGCAGACGACAGGCGGTAGCTCCGGGCCTCGCATGCGGTGCAAGGATAGGAACGCCCCAGCGACATGCTGTCACGTGCATCGCTCCGACGCTCTTACTGGGTCGCAGGGGTCGTAGCCTCTGCAGTTAGCCAAGTTATATAACGGATTATAGATGGCGCTACTCGCAGCGCTGAATTTTTACGCTGAGGGGGGTATTGAGAGGTCATTTTGAGAAAAGAAACAGGAATAAAACTGATTTTACTTTGGAGATTGTTTAAAATACATCAGATTGAGCAGTTGATTCAGTGTACGGAGACGAAGATGCTTACATTAAAGAGAAACGGTCTTAGTGCGGTGACAGATTATCTCGACTTATAGGTGGCTCATTCAGAATGGGTTTGAAATTCTGACACGCTTGTGGGTTGCCAGACTCCCAGCAGTTCAGGCTGGATTGGCGGCTGCTAGCGCCCTTGTCGATGCCAGCACCCTACGTGGTCGCTTACCAAGCTCTTCCAAAGCGTTACAAAGAAGTTCTGTGACCAGTAGCATATTGAAGGACTCTGGTCTTATGTACGCTAAAAATTAAAATCAAAAGGAGCAAACATGCAAGTATTGACTATTGGGAAAACCTCAATTTCTCAGAAAACAAACATAATTACCGTGAAAAAAAAATTTTTATCAAAAACTTACACCAGATTACAGGTATATTAATGGAATGTTTCACAATCCTTTTCGTAAAGTGACAAAAAAATAATGACATTACTTTTTTGTAGTAAGTACAACAAGTTACTCCATCAATTTCGTAACTCTAATACAGTCATTTTCTTCCCCAAAGTAACTGTAACACGGTTACTTTTTAGGAGTGCCATGACTGGAATGTGTACAAGCTCAAAATGAACACTTTTCTGCACATTTGTTTCTCTGCCTCCTCGCCTACTTTTGTCATTATCCGTAAGGTATGTTTCTTGCCTAGATGATCAGGCAACATTAAATACGATAAAACAATAAAAAACTAAAATTCAGCTCTGGGGCATTGCCATTCTGGTTCAACCCAATATGCCTCCTATCAATACACATATTCTTCTATTCACTGCACACATGCTAGCCACGATTATATAAGATATTGCAGGTGCAGAAACAATTGCTGTTGTTCGGCTGATCTTAAAGTTAAATAATTGTAAATAAAATCACAGTAGCCGAAACGACGCTCGAAAATGTCCAGATTATGAGAATTTGAGACATCTAAATATTATCAACGATGCAACTTCTGAACTAAGCATTGTTGTCGAATGGATCGACCTTATAATTAAGAAGATGAAATGAAAGTCAACAAGACATTATCTCGTTATATCCACAATGGTATGAGGCGTCAATCTACCCACAGCCACTGCCTTGTATTGCAAGCACGAATTATAACAGAAGCAAATGAAAAACCAAGTATGAGACATTCGATCGGCCAATCTATGGCTGGTAGAGGCATGAGTGTCACCCAGAACGTAAACATGAAAACAAAAAGAATAGAAAGGGACAAACACACAACTAACAACTAGGTCATAATTCCTCTTCTTCGTCTCTAAACTTAAGTACTACGGTTATCTATGGCCATAACCATAATTAGTGCAACCCCTAACATAGTGACTGCAGTCTTTACAGATGACCATTAGAAATCACCAACGAGACAATCCGAAGACGAAAGATTACTCTATCACACGAGATTCACCGGCCCCGCTACCGCAGTCATTCGGGATGACCGTTATTAATTGTTGCCAGCATGATTTGCAAACCAAGCATCACAATGGAATGAAGAAGAAAAAGACTGACTGAGAGAAAAAAAAATAGCTTCCGAACAAAATAAAACAATTTTCTATATAGTACTGCGCTTCACAACGGAGATCCCAGACCTTTGGCACAAGAGGCGATCCAAGCTCAGATCTCACCTGGCAGCGACACCTGCCCGCCTCTGCCAGGCTATTGACAAGGAGGCAGGTAAATAGGATAGATTGCTGCCCCAGGAGGGGGCTGGGTGCATTATCTCCAGCCTGATAAAGATAAGAACTCCCAGATTTCGAGCAAAAGAAAAAGAAAAAAGGACTGCAATATAGCGAGCTCGGGTCAGCCAGCCGGTGACTCCTCCAAGTTCAGGTGAACAGTGGCGCAACATGACTGGTAGTGGGTGGGGGTGGGGGGGGTCAAACCAGACCACCCCCTCCCTCCCTCCCCTTCTTCTCTTCTCCCTCCCCCGGGCCGGGGCCCTTGGTATCCTTTGAGCGCCGCCGGCCAGTGTTTGCCCTGCCCAGTGGCGGCTGTTGTTTCAGGGGGGGGGGGGTCAAGTGCCCCCCTTGCCCCCCCCCGGTTGGTGCGCCCATGCAGGTGAATAATTACGATTCCAGGGTGCCTTCCCCCAGCCGAAAAGTATAGGGAAAGGCACATTTGATTGTGCCATCGATTTCTCGGATAATATTTTCCTGCTCGGAATGACGGGCAGTAAGGACGTGTGCGGGAGCTGCTCCGCCCCCTTCTATGGAAGGCAGCAGTTTCTTGTTTGCTCCGGGACCTGCAGGCGCAGATTTCACTGCAAATGCATCAACGTGGTTGAAGGGGATTACGACCTGCTCATGGTGAACGGTGTCAGCAGCTACAAGTGCTCTACGTGTGTGAAGCGCCTGGACTCTCAGGAAACGAAGGTTGGTGACGCCCACTCGTCCATTTCAATGGAAGAACTTGGTTCGCACGCCAACCATGAATCGTCCGTTTCCGAGGTCAGTCTTCACATGCTTGTTGCCCAGCTTTGCAACAAAATCGATGCACTAGCGAAAGACGTGAAAATGCTAAAAGCAGACAACGAGGCATTGCGTCTGCGGCTTTCGGAAAACACGGAACTGCTGCGCAAAGCGAGCACACCGTTGGAAGTGCAAGGTTTGCCAGCTAGACAATCAAGTAACTTCGCTGCTGCCTTGAAAAATCCGAGCAAGTCTACAACAAACACCGACGATGATGGTATTGGCAGACAATCAACTAAACCCTTTCGTTTACCACAACGCTCAAATTTGGCAACGGCCACTCAACCTGAACCAAAGAGGAATGACGTGGACGCCGAAGGATTCCAGACATTCACGCGAAAGAAAAGGGTCAAGCCTACCGAAGGAAGGAACACCGTCAGCAAGCTGAGCTGCGTGCCGCGCCAACCAAGACGTCGAGCGCTCTTCATTTCCCGGTTGAATCCACATACAACTGAATCGGACATTACGGAATCCCTGGCTGGTGTTCTCAAAGGCAAGTGGATGAAGTGCACCAAGCTAGCAACTAAACATGATAGTTACGCCTCTTTTCATGTATTGGTCGAGAACGATGACTTTGACGAAATCAACACACCTGACATTTGGCCGGCAGGGTGCCTTTTTCGCCCTTTTTTCGGCATTCTTAAAGAACTCTCGGACACGGACACCTCGGTCGATGTAAACGCATAATCAGGTACCATGGAGTGCACGCTTTATTACCAGAATGTTCGTGGTCTTAGGACGAAGTCATCCGAGTTCTTGTCCGGAGTTATAGGTAATTCGTACACTATCATCTCCCTTACTGAAACGTGGCTCGAGGACACTATCCCCAGCTCTCAGTATTTTCCTCCGTGTTATTCAGTATTTCGGAAAGACCGAGATTATGCCGCCACGCGACAACGATATGGGGGAGGTGTTTTAACGGCCGTTGACACTTCTCTGTGTGCACGGAGAAGGTACGATCTTGAATTGTACTCGGAATGTGTATGGATCGAGGTGACGTGCTGTGATGGGCTTAATTTTTTAATAGGTAACTACTACTTTCCGCCACACCTTAGCTCGGACGTTTTTGCACGTCATTTTAGGGAGTTAGAAGAGAAGCTAGACGTGACAAAGTTTCGTGTGCACATATATGGGGATTTTAATCTACCTGGAATTGACTGGCTGGCCAATTATAACTTGATTACGAGCGATGTCACCAGCCTGAAAGCTTCGAGCCTGTTTGACTTTATTTATTTTAATGGGTTTGAACAACGTAACACCATACAGAATTCAGCGGGAAATGTGCTTGACCTTGTATTAGTTTCTACTCCAATCAACTATATTTCGCCAATCACTGACCCCTTAACACGTGTTGACCATTTCCATCCGCCTTTCGCTGTGTCATTTTGTTTTCCGCTGCGTAAACAGGCCCTATGCAGCTATGAGTACTTACTGTACAGCAGTGGCGATTACTTGAATATGTACAAGTACTTTCAGTGCTATGACTGGAAACCTATCCTGAATAACAAGTGCGCTGATTCAGCTGCTGAGGCACTCACAGAAGTGGTCTCGAGCGCGATAAATGACTTCGTGCCTAAACGTGTTTCGAGACTAAACAAGTACCCTGCGTGGTTCTCAAAGGAATTAAGAAGTTGCTTGAGACGTAAGCTTCATTATCACCGTCTTTTTAAAAGGTCGGGATTGGACAAGTGGTACGCAAAATTTAGTGAGTGTCGTGCTTTGGCAAAATGGCTTTTTAAAAAAGACGAAAGTGCACATTTGCATGGGCTTGAGTCTGACATGTACGCCAAGCCTCAAAACTTTTGGAAATATGTACCGACAAAAAAGAAGCGGAATAGTAGCGTGGCACCGATGCGAAATAGTTCTGGCTATACGTGTGATTCAATTGAAATTGCCAACATGTTTGCTGAGCATTTTAAATCATGTTTTTCATCAGCATCTGTCCCTGACAATAACGCGACGTGCCATGGCACATCTGATTTTCTGTCTTTTATCCCAATTGACGAACCTGAAATCAGGGAAAGCATTCGTAATATGAAATCGAAGCTGTCTGCTGGTTCAGATGGAATTCCAAGTTTTATTGTGAAAGGGTGTGCCGAACTGCTAACTCCTGTCTTATTACACATATTTAATTTATCGATACATTCAGGAATATTTCCTTCTATCTGGAAACGCTCTGTTGTTGTTCCGATTCATAAAGCAGGGGACCCTAGTACTGTAAACAACTATCGTCCCGTTTCATTGTTGTGCAGTTTTTCCAAAGTTTTTGAAATGATAATGCATAAACGTCTGTACAGGCACTTTAGACATAAAATGAACCCAGAACAACATGGATTTCTGAAGGGTAAGTCGGTTGAAACCAATCTATGCTCTTTTTTAGATTATGCCGTTCCATTGGTTTGCAACCGCGAGCAAGTCGACGTAATATACTTTGATATGACGAAGGCATTCGACAAGGTTAATCACAGCACACTTCTGACGAAACTTGATAGCTATGGTCTGTGCTTGACTTACTGCCAATGGTTCAAAAGTTATCTTACATGTCGTACAAATTATGTTCGTGTGTCAGGATCCATGTCCGATTATTTTTCATCGCCTTCTGGTGTACCCCAAGGAAGCAACCTGGGTCCACTATTATTTTTGATGTTTGTGAATGACATTTCGCTCTGTGCGAAAAATTCAAAAGTGCTCTTATATGCGGATGACATCAAACTGTTTCGACGTGTACAATCTCACTCCGATTGCGTACTTCTTCAGGAGGACGCATTGCAAATTTCACAGTGGTGTGCAAAGAATTATCTTCCACTGAACGAACAAAAAACAAGAACAATGTCTCTCACTAGAAAGCGTGATTCGCTTGCATTTTCCTACACAATAGGTGGCAGTGTCATCACCCGAGTCTCCGTCATTCGTGATCTTGGAATTTTTATTGATTCATCGTTAAACTTTAATCATCACGTTTTAACTATCTGCAACGCCTCTTTTAGAAACCTTGGGGCGATATCTCGTTTCACGAGAAAGTTTTCTTCGCCTGTTTGTCTTGTGCGTTTATTTTGTTGCCTAGTGCGTACGAAGCTGGAGTATGCTTCTTCTGTATGGAACTGCATTAACCTCACTGCATCATGCTGTATTGAGCGTGTTCAAAAACGCTTCATAGGCATAATTTACGACAGATATTTCGACCGTACTTGCTACTACAGTTACGAACAATTACTTAAAAAACTTGGGTTGTGTACGTTACTCGATAGAAGACGATTACGTGATCTAATGTTTTTACATAAGGTTGTAAACGGTGCTGTTGACTCACCACTCTTGTTAAGCACTGTCTGTTTTCACGCTCCCTTGCGGTCCAACCGATTTCAAAGTCCTTTTTACCCGTCTGCTTTGAATGTCACGTCACCACTAACAAGAATGCAACTTGAATTTAACAAACTGGATCAATCTGCTGTAGATATCTTTAGCGACCTGATTGTTTTTCGACATAGGCTTGAGTCAATTATTTGTACATAGTCACGACCTTGTTTTGTTGCCTGCATGTATCCTTGATGACGAGCGGTGTACCACTATTTAGGCCTTGTGCTGTTTTTGGACACCCAACAAAAATAAAGATTATTATTATTATTATTATTATTATTATAGACAGATTTCTCTAACTTTGAAGCTGCAATATTTCACAAAGTGGCATCTACTAGGTGGCAGGTGTCTGCTTACCGAGCTTCAGCGTATGATATTAAATGTGTCAGAAAGTAATATGTAAAAAAAAAAAAAATTACATTTCATTTGATTTTATTATGGATAGGTGTAGTTTTAGTAAGGCATGTTGCCGGGCCAGCTAGTTTATGTTCGTTAAACATATAAAATAGCACAAAAAAGAAGACAGGAAATGATGTAAACAGGACAAGTGCTAACTCGTCCTGTTTACCATGGTAGAATCATTTTTATTTTTTATTAGTTGTCCCTAAATGAGACGACCAATCACACTTTTTTCAAGTGGATGATTTGTTTTAAGCACAAACTTTTTTTGTTTAGTCAAGATTGATAATAGGGCTTACTTGTATGCTTTTCACCTTAGATGTCAGTTTGGATTTTATGTAAGGTGACATATGTTCTTTAAATATGTTCCATGAACTTTTTTCTCTTTGCATGCACCTTCACAAGAGGTGCAGCCTGCTGCACAACAAGAAGCTTTTTAAAGGCAACTGCAATTTTTATAGATAAATAAATAAATTAACATATAACTAAAATTATTTAAAAAAAAAATTAAAGCAATAATAGTAGGAACCATGGCACCTACGGCATCTACAGCAGCTTGAGCCTTGGTCCAAGAAATCAGCAAAGACCAAATTATAAACCAATTTCGCCAAGCCACAGATCAAAACCATGCAGATTTAAAACAATATATAAAAAAATGTTTGCCGTTGCGCAGCTTTGGAGAAAACGAAACCACTAGAGAGAGCGCGCTTCGGAAAAGCTATCGTAAAATAAGCTCGGGAGGAAACAGGAAAGAAACGCTTCGAGGAGTATTTAAAATATAGACTAAAGGAGCAATCAAACAAAAACGAACGAAAAAACGACCGCTACCACATTCCAGTCGCCGACCGTCGAATGCCCCCTGACCTCTCTCCCCTCCCTCTTTTTGGTATCTCCTCCTCGCCCTTCGTTCGGACAAGACCAACGAGACACAAAATCGAAAATACGCAAGTACGTATGCAAAAATCGTAGCAAAACGTCGCATCCCAGTGCTGTTTCCCCGCTCCGCGCAGCAGCGCAGATTCGCGCTTCTCGTGGCATCTCCGAGATGGCGCTGCCTGTATCAGCGGCGCGAAATCGTTTTCGGTCGACCAAAGCCGACTAGGGATGACTACGGTAGATTTTTAAAAAATCCGACCTCCGCCTTGGCCAAAGAAAGAAAGAAAGAAAGAAAGAAAAAAAAAACAGCCGAAGCAGACGAACAACAAATTGCAGCAAAAGATAAACGCGCAGCTAAGCTCAAAATTTTAGGGTCACTGATTTTTCCCCCAACCATAAAATGTCTGAAAATTTCACGTTTGTATATTGTTCTTATAACAATTATTATTATTATTATTATTATTATTATTATTATTATTATTATTATTATTATTATTATTATTATTGTAGAAATTCAAAAAACCTAAAGTTGGTTGAAAGATGGGTTGCATCCTCGCATCCCTAGTCAAATATCGAAGGCAGGTGGGAAAAAGTTTAGTCGAAGTGGCCCACTCGACTTGGGACGTGAGGCGCGAGCCAGTTAAAACGGGACGCCGATAAATTTCTTTGAGTGCGCACGCAGACAAAGAACGCGCTGGCAGTAGAGTCGGTTGTTTACAACTGCCTTTCCTGTTGACATTGTAACACTGACACCCGAGAGTTCTAGAAAACT
The DNA here is from genome assembly GCA_037355805.1 of Ixodes ricinus. Taxonomy (NCBI): domain Eukaryota; kingdom Metazoa; phylum Arthropoda; class Arachnida; order Ixodida; family Ixodidae; genus Ixodes; species Ixodes ricinus. The sequence continues at coordinate 1,555 of JAZHYW010042677.1, read as the reverse complement.
CTAGCCACGAGGGGTAACAGTCCGCGAATGATTGGTTTAGCCCGACGATGCATTTTCGGATAGATCGTAACTGTTCTTCGACCCAACCAACCAACCAACCAACCACCCCCCCCCCCCCCCCCGCCCCCAAGCTCGACGTCAAACCTGCAAGCTCGACTGGCTCGGCAAGCAAACATTCGGACTTTGAGCGAGAATTCCACAAAGCTGGACGTGTGAGCTTGAGCTCTGCAAGGGCCCACCCCACCCCAGCCCGAAGTCCCCGGAACCCGAGAGCGGCAGTTTTTCCCGAGCGGCTCTTGGCCTCGAAAAGAAACCTCAGTGTACCAGTTGGCAAGAGTGTAAGAACATCTATCTCAGAGTAATTAATGGCAACTGAGCGCTGGCTAAGTGACGCAAGCCGCCGGGAGGATCGGCGACGTAACATTGTTTGGCTCCCCCATTGAAAACAATACAACACCGCCACTTAGCACAGTGCCGGCACACTAACTTGGCCTACGTCACTATGGTGCCCCGAACGCCTGGAGGTAGGAAGCTTCAGGAGGTGGCATGACGGCACCACGGGTGAAGCCGGGGGAGGCTTCCGGTTTGGAGGGACACACTCCCAACGACGACCAAAAGCCACGGAGGTAGGGGCACCCGATGGCAACGTTACAGGAACAACTCAGTAGGGAAACTGCCATGGAGTCCGCTTTGCAAAAGTGGCTTCGATCCGTACTCGAAAACCGAGCTAATGGCGATCGCAACGCCGCCATTTCTCCTGCAGCAGCCACTCCGGGAACTGGCACGTCTGCACGTATCGGTTCAGGTCGAGTCACGCAAGGGCCGGTGGCGCCATCTCGCAAAGCTATTTTGCAGTAGCAATATAAATAAATCTTCGTGTTTTGAACAGTCGCTAGAGCGTGGCGCTGTTATCGTATTTAGTTTGGTCTCGGTGGACGCGAGCGGTCCGGGTTTCAAGGGTGAGTTTCCCAACTGAGTGTGTTAGTAACGTTGCCCGAGGATGACCAAAAACAGCAGCTGTGGTTCTGGTCATCGTTGGGGACGCGTCCCTTCACACTTCCTACCTCCATGCCAAAAACGAACGAAACGAACGCTATTGGACGGACTTGGCCACCTCCGGGGGCGTTCCCCCCCGACCGGGACCTCTACTTCGGGCTTCACCTGGAATTTCCTCGTTTGGCTAGTTTGAGTCGCTGTGTCGCCTCCTCTTATTCCTTCCTCCGTGAGTGTCTCCGACTGCTGCGTTGACCCGTTGACCGCGTCCCAAAAACTCGTCCGTCCATTTCCGCCCGATGACGTCATAGATGATGATGATGATGATGATGATGATGATGGTGGTGGTGATGATGGTGATGATGATGATGTTGCCGCCGGCCGCGATCCTGGCGGCATCGCAGCAGCGGTGGTGCATATGTAGCAGACGCCTGTTCTGCTGCGGATCGCTCTTCAGCATGAACGGTGGTTCACCACACTTGCCCGAGTCCGATCGAGTGCGACCCAAACTGCTTGCGACGTACGGGTGGCTATGGCAACAGCTGCGTCGGCTCCAACAAAA
>JAZHYW010042674.1:0-22046 GCA_037355805.1 Ixodes ricinus | reverse complement strand
GCCGTTTCAGTTACGTATTGCTGTTGAAAGCATCTATTTTTAGCGGCGCGAGTTGTTTCGCGTTCACTGAGATGTTCAGAGGAAGATCTCAACCGAACAAGTTTCCATAGTTCCCCCAAAACGGAGTTCTGGATCCGCCCCTGGCATGATGAAACGCTAGAACGCGACTTTGCGGTCGCGTCTTCCGAGCGTTGCAGACAGTTGTGGACGGGAGCAGAAAAAGCAGACGGACGCAAGCAATGGCGGACACGCGACTTTCATGGCCGCCTCTTATGGGTGCTCTGTGGATGGTAGTAGAGTGTGTTCCTAAATTCTAATAGCAGACGATGCCGTTCGCTGCCGCGCATCTGCCCGCACTACTAGCGGACGGTGTCTGACGGCAGACTAGAAGCACCGGACGTCGCGACAGGGAGACATTAGGCTTGCAAACGTGTTCAGCCGAGCAGTCAAGCCAATCCGGTAGTAATGGGCCGAGCCACCATTCAGTGACTGAGGCCTAAAGCGGGTGGTAAAGCCCACCTAAATTGCGTCTAGCGCCGTAAATGTTGCGTAAGAAAAATATTTTCTTGAAAAGATACTTTCGTAAAGTACGTGTTACAGCTAAGCCCTTTCAAAGTTTTGTTTTGTTTCAGTGTCCTTTTAAGGACCTTCTTTACGTGCTTTGTGTAAATATAGGGTCTTAGTTTTCCATGAAAACAACCAGAACTTCTATTATTCCTATTACAATTCAGAACAAAGCAGAGAAGTAGCAACATTTGGTATATAGCACTCAGAAAGGATCCCCCTAGAAGTCCCATACCATGGTATTCTTACTTTATTTATTATCAACTGTTAGAAACTCAAACAGCGCCTTTTTGTTTCTATAGCAAGCTTCATAGAACGATACTACACATAATTTTCCTTCCCTACATGGGTCTGCTACTTTTGGGTTCGTAATTCTTCTACAATATAAAATTAACGTTACACGCGAAGCATGCACATCAAAATTGGCCGCAGAATGTTAAAGTGCACTTAGTTATTTCAGTCTGAAGCAATACGATCATTCCTCACAAACAACAGAAAAACAGCCTTCCGGTTCAGAAACCTCGCGGTACGTCGTCCCTCGTCGATGGTAAGTAATGAATATCCGCGTGACGATTCCCAGAACGTTAATTAACATGTAAGACAACCTCAGAACTCACCGCAGATTCGTCGCGCGTGGAGAGTTCTCTTCTGCTTCTTCACTTCAACCTGCTATACACACTTATCACCGCGGCAATTTTCTCCCTACGTTCCGTGCGAAGCGTCAACAAATAATCAACGTCATATTCCGAGCCACTACAACACCGTGACCAGAGCATTATACGTTTCGGTCGTAATGAATGGCGCGTATGTTACCATTTATTAATAAACCCAGCCGTCACGCGAGCGAGCTCTTTAGAAAAAAGCATAGGCAAGAGGGGAGGTTGCGCCTCACGATTTGAATCAGCGGCCCCTCGCGGACGAAACCAATCAGCAGTTCCCTCCCTCTACACATCCACAAAACCCGAGGGCAAACAAAGCAAATGGCACCGAGTTTGCAGACGAAAAAAGAAACCCGAAAACTCCTCACGGATCAGCGCCTTCCGATGGCAATCGACGCAAAGAGCCGCGAAGACAGCGCACCATCCGTCTCCATAGAACAACTTATCTCGATTACAGAACCGCCCGCTAAGCAAGCACAACCGCAAAAAAGCGGAAGGCAGTTGGCAACTCGGGCGCGGCAGTGTTGCCAACTGCTATACCCAGTAGCGGCCCGGCCTGGCGTTTCGCCCGCGAATTAACACGTCGTCGCGGAAGAGCTGTCGAAACACAAGCGCGCAAAAAAACACACGCAGACAAACACGTGAAAACTCTGAGAGAAACACAAAAGAGAAGGGTTTTCCTAGACGGGTAAATACAAAATAAGATGCACGCGTGAAGCAAACGCCCGCAAAAGACAGCGTGGTCAAATCAATCTGGTCCCGCCATTTACGGGGAGCACATAAATCTCTCGCCTGCCAGATCTGCAGCCCTTTCTCGTTTCCACGCGATATCGACGACGGTTGGCTGGTAAGAGCGTGCTGCCTCGCACCCCCGACTCCTGACATGCAGTGAGATAACCGTTCCCAGCACGCTTTTCTCGTTTAATCTGGTACGAAGTGTTGATCGTGCACCCAGAAGGTCACCGTGCTCAGTGGCCGACTCTCCAGGGTGTATCAACACATTTATGCCCCTGGACAAAAGTCAAGCGGTGACCAGATTACTAGCCGCGCTATAAATGCCTGGATGAAGATGGCAGCCAGCCCTAGTTTACAACTTTTAGACTCTGAACTCCGGTCTAAGGATCAAAGTTTGTCGTTGATGGCGACATGCTGCCCGTAAATCAATCTAGCCTTAGGCGCTCCATTGTCTAGGCATCAGCCGCATGTAACCTCTTTGGCGAAGCGACGAATGACGAGCGGCACTGATGACCCACTTCTCAGTCGCTCAGTCTGAGTCGCTTGCGACGAGGCAAACCACATGAAAGCGACGGGAGCAAGAGACCGGGGCGATGAGCGACGTTTTGCTGAAAATCCGGAACCGAGCGGCACTGATGAGCACGGCGTTGAGAAATCCCGTTTCTCGTCGCGGACTCTGGTCGATGTCGCCGTCCACTCGTCTCGTTGCTAGCTAAATCGCTTACATGCCCAATGCGACGCTAAAGCTTACGAAACACTGTCAAACACACACACACACACACACATTTCGCTTACTCTTGGTTCGGTCTGGCATAACTACTACATTTGCATCAGAATTATTTTTCTGGTATTCCCGCACACAGTGTCCATTTCAAGAATCAATGTATAATTGCAGGTTTTAATTGTTACTTTATCTTAATGTTTTGCCACAGTGAAATGCAAGGCATTTGGGACATCGACCACTCGCAAAGTGATGCTAGCTGACTGTTCACCAGACCGATATTCTCAACTTCCAGGGAGATGTCGGAGGTCCTTCGTCCCAAGCAAAAAGTGTGCGTGTTTGTAGGAAAGGGGGAAGGGGGGGGGAGTAGAGGAAGTTTAAGGCGCATGTCGATTGGACTCTTGTGAGAGATGACTCTACGTTTTTGTCGCCGAGTTCGATCGGTATAGCTCCCCAACTACCGGCTATAATTTTTGTGTTTGACAAGACTGAAACCCAGGCCAAACAACTATTGGAAGATGAATTTGCCGCTAAATTTGTACTTAACACGCGAATTTGAGACAACCTCTACTTTTATGAACAAGGTACTGGGACAGAACGTAACGAGCCGCTTCAACTATTACGCAGCTCACCATTTACACGTTCCGATTTTGATCAACTTATCGCTACATAGTCGAAAATAATCCTAGGAGAGGACATACACAAATCTCTAGAAGACAGCTGGAGTGACATGTTGCGTGACCGAAAAAATCCGCCTGGTCCAGGTATCAGGCTGGGACCTCTCCTTCCGGTGGAGGCGCTAGCTTTTCGCCATTCTTGTCCAGCTCGCTTGCACTGCCCGCAATTTAATTGCACTATCATTATAGCTTCCCCATGTTCCCTCTGGTCAGTGGAGGCACTCACTAAAAAAGAACTTGCAAGTTTTACCATCGACACAACTTTAAAATAGATACCGCATCCGGTGTGCTGGAGTGCTTCTTTTTCTAACACCGGGAGCGTATACTGTTGGATCCGCAGAAGTCAGCTTTCTCCGGCGTTCCATCGTTGTTAGATTACCATTAAAAGAGTACATCAGGTTTATGCACACACCGAGTCGCAGGTAATACCGACATCGTGGCATGTGCTTGCCGCGCTGCAGCAACCGTATTAGCTTTAACCAGCAAAGCAGACACCAGGTCACTTTCAAGCACCAAAGAAGCCGAAACATCATTTTCCCAAAAAACGCCTTACACGCGAAGGTAACCAACATCCTCACAGCTTTGTTTCTAGCGCACCTTCTAATGTCCGTCGCTCTCTTTCCCTCCACTTGACACCCCGTCAAAACGCACGAAGAAAACACACTAACAAGCCCGCAACTGCACGTTCACGTGCTGCGGCGTGATTCGCAGCTAACCCAGACCGCCGACCGCCGCGGTCGAGGGCTCAGATCAACGGAGGACGGACCGTGGTCAGATGCCCGAAGCCCCGTGCCGGGCTTTGCACCTGCGGCATCCCCGCTGCAGTTTTTCGCTGTCAGGCTCCACCAGTGCACCGTGGACCGGTGGCCAAAGCGCCTGCCGGCGACGTCTGCAGAACCGTGAAGAGTTCTACTGCGTTTCACACCTAAGCTGATAAGTGCGGTGGAAGCTACGCTCTGTCGCCAGGCCAATCCCCCGCCTCCGTTTAATTATTATTTATTTCTGACAATGCCGCAGAGCACCGAGGGAGTCCAAGCGGGATAGGTGCCAGTAATCAAGTAAACGCCTTTCCGCGCAACTGTGTGGCAGAAAAATAGACAACATAGTATATGCCACGGGAAGCACAGCAGGTATACACAAAGCAACAGCAAAAACGCCAAAGTGGAGAAGCGCGCAGACATCATCCGAACCTGTCTCTACCCGTGGTATGGACGGACAGCGTGATCGCGCTGGCAGAAAGGTTCCAGTATGACTGGTCAGCGAGCACGTGTATAGCTTCCACGCCGCGCTGTCAGCTTGTTGGAGTGACGCGGGATGCTGGGGCCTCGTGTTACGTGGCGGCCAAATGGTCCCCACTCACGCTGTCGGCCGTGTGTCGCTGGGTCGCGGACACCTCACGACAGCCGGTTCGCCCAAGTTAAGGCCTTTAATCTTCCCCACGACGTCGCCTGCGGTAATCTCATCTCGTGTCCGGAGAGTTGCCGCGTCGGTGATCGCGATCGAGCGATGACGTGAGAGTTTGCTAGTTCGCAACGTCGAGCCAGTCTGGAGATGATTTGTATTTTCTTGCAGTCGGATCTCCGGTTTCGTGTGGCCCTTCTTGTGCGCAAATTTCCGTTGGGTTTTGGTCAGGGTCGTGGTCACATAGATACTGCAAACAGGTTTGGAAGCTGGCTACCGGCTGTGTTGGGTAACGTTACAAAGTAACGAGCGTTACCGGTAAAGGCGATTGTTTTCCCACGACTAAAACGGTTGTTAGATTTCGGCAACGGCCAGCAGTATTTATCTCACTATATGTTACGGTATCTTTTATCAAAGTTCATTGCTCGTTATTTTTTTTTTATTCATGTATTAGTTTAGCAAAAATAAAAATGTATTTGCATTCTGTGTATAGCTTCACGCCGCTAGAAATGTTGTTCTGTTCTCCAGGCGTATTTCTCCTAATCCGGTCAAGAAAAACACATCGCGCAAACTTGATTAAAGTTTGTCCGACCCATCGAAATCGCAGTAGATGTTTTAAGGGAAGCTGAAACACTTCACCCCGGAAAGCGGAGTCAGGGGTGACGATTCTGGTGTATTTTTATCACGTGAATCTGGATCATATCACATTCGTTTTCCTGAGAATGCAACTTCAAAGCGAAGAAAAACGCGAAAAACCTCCCGGCCGGTCGTGACATCGCAAAGGACCTGCCGGCCGCCAAGCGCGTGAAAATAAAACCGCTCATTGTAGGGCGACTGCGATGCAATCGCGCGGACTTATCAGGCGCATATGCACCCGCAATGACGGCAGTCGTGACGTCTCTTTCTGACCTTTTGAAAATGGCAGAGTGCGCGTTGCCTAGCTTTGGCAGGCGCTGAGAAGATGCCGCGAGCAACGGGATTCGAAAACTCGCCCTGGCGACATTCGCGCCCGGGAAGGAGGGGCTTGTGTGCAGTACATTAAAGTGTGTACTGCCAGGCTCCGCGCGGCCAAATTGAAAATATAATCTCGATATTCCCTGATCTGCAGGGTAAATTGAAGGCCATTGAAGTGTTTTTTCTCAAATACAGAACTGCTGCAGTTTCCCTTTAAAAGGTGCAGCCAATGTTCGTATCCACGACTTACTGGCACTGCCACAGTAACGTCATTTCGTTGCACTTTTCAGTAGCGGACACTGCAACATGCTGCTTAGTAAAGCTTTATCTGATGCGGTTGTGGCGAGATTTCAGTGGTTTAAGTATTGCTGTTCTAAAACTGGCCTCCGATGCTGGCAATGTGTTAATAGGCACGTTGTGTCAATAACATTCAAGGACCATTGTGGCAAGCGTTGCGGAATAGAAGTTGTGTATCATGGATCAGGACCCAGAATAGATTGCTACAAAAAGCCTCAGCAAAAATGTCAAATTTCTGTTTTATTTACAGCTTGCAATTTCTATATGTGCGCTGAAGTGTTGCAAACGTTTGAAAAGTATTCGATGCCCAGGAGGGAAAGCGGCAGTCACTTAACGCGAGATAATTCAAAAATGTATTTTCCAGTGTTATTGATCTAAGTAACTTTGTAACAAAAAATACTGAAGCCTGTATTCCAACAAGACATAAGTATTATAAACGTTTGATTGTTTGCTTCTTCGAATTGACAGTTTTAAAGGTTATTTCTAAGTTAAGAATTGGGCTTTCAAAGCAAAATATGGCTTGGTAGGTCATAGAAACTGATAAACGTCAAATGTCATGCACTTTCTTAAATGTGTTGTAAATTCATGGGATTTCGTAGCCACTAATAAGTTCAAAACTTTAATACGCATCTGCAATCCGGAGCCTTCATCAAGTGTACCTCTTGATATCTCTCAAACCAGTTCAAAACCGTGCTACTAGATTTCTCCAGTTCTTCATGTTTATATAATATCAGCCATATCGTCCTTGAAGGGTGAATGTAGGGATGCTCACCCTTTCCGCCGTAAAGCGTCACCATGGTGACGCTGTTACAGAGCAGGAAAGGCTGATTATCCCACATTCAAGACTTAGGAAAGAAGCGGAAACTGCAGCCTCCACTTGTTTCCCAAGTCTTTGTTTTATTCTCTCCTCCGTAGTACCCTTAAATTTAACCTACATATTGCCCCCCCCCCCCCCCGCAGATATCTCTCAGCGCAACGGTCATCCTGGATGGATGGATGGATGTTAATGGCTATAGTGTGTGCTCTCTGATTTCCATTTCATTCAACTAGTTCACAGCCCAACGATAGTAACGGCTACAACGTCAAACATTTTAGATCTGGTTTTGACAACTAGTGCCCAACCTAATTGGTTCAAATACTTACCTTGCTGGCCTCAGTGACCACCTGTTCTTGCATTTTAACTTGTGCGTTCCTTCAACTTGTGCCAGAAATCAAAAGAAAATTATCCGGGACTATAGGAAAGCCAGTTTCGATGCTATTAATGTTGAATTTTGCAGCTTTTTAGATGTTTTTTTTTTAGAACGTCTCGGAGCGCTCTTTTGAAACTAACTGGACGCTTTTCAAGGAAGCGGTGATTTCGCTCACTAAGAAATATATACCTTTGAAACCATAATTGTAAATTCTACTTCACAATGGTTCAACAGGGCGCTTCTGAGGTTATAGAACGAAAAGAGACGTATATTTAGAGCTGCCACCCGTCCTGCCCAGTAGGCTCCCGTCCTGCCCAGTTCGCTGGCAGAATTATTTCAGTGCTGCTCAGTGTTACAAGAGCGCAGTTCAGAGTGCTAACCTCAATTTCCTCCACGATTTACTACCATCTATGTTAAAAAGTAATCCGCGTCAATTCTGGAATGTATTGTCCCACCGGGATAGACCCTCATGCATTTCGTTAAAAACACTAGACGAAACTCTGATCGAGGAATCTTCATGTGCTACAATGTTCCAGGAAGTGTTTATTAGGTCTTTTTCAGCACCGCCATCTGTGCAAACCTAAGCTATCATGTTGATTCCTTCCCGTTCATGGATCCTATCATCATTTCTCGCGATGGTATTCTGATCATCAATTGTCTTAAGCTGTCCTCGGCGACTGGAATAGATGAGATTAACTCAAAGTTTCTTAAAGCTGCAAATCAATACTCTTCCGCAATCCTTGCACATATTTTTCAACAATCGCTTGAGACTTCATTGGTTCCAGCCGACTGGAAGACTTGGTAAGTTATTCCCTTGCACAAATCTGGTAATAAGCACGTTCCTATCAATTATAGACCCATATCTCACTAACCAGCGTTCCCTGTAAAATTTTTGAACATATAATCTATACGCAACTCGTTAACTTTCTGGAATCTAATTCATTTTTTTACCAGCTCAACATGGCTTTAGAAAATATTTATCTTGTGAAACGCAACTTTTGTCTATCACCAGCGACTTTCATTCGGCATTTTATCAGGGATCTCAGGTGGACTGCATATTTCTAGACTTTGCCAAAGCATTTCACAAGGTATCGCATCGACTTTTATTGCTTAAGTTAAGTTAACTCAACATCGACTCTAACGTGTTTAACTGGCTAGTATCGTTTCTAACGAATCGGTCACAATTTCTAACGTGTAATGGTACTAACTCCTCCTCTGCACCCGTCTCTTCCGGAGTACCTCAGGGGTCCGTTCTAGAACCTCTACTCTTCTTAATAAATATTATTGACTTGCATGTGGTGGTTTCTTCTTCAGTCAAACGTTTTGCTGATGACTGTGCTATTTATCAAGTAATATCTAATGACTCTCACTCACAAAAACTACAACATGACCTATTTTCCATACTACACTGGTGTGAACTCTGGTCAATAAAGCTCAATATTAATAAATGTAAAATAATGCGTATAACACGTAAAGCCAACTTCAATTTTGCTTATAGTATTAATAACCGACCCCTGGAACTTGTAAACTCATGCAAGTATCTTGGCGTGATTTTTAGTGCTGACCTTTCCTGGAAACTTCATGTTAACTATGTGACTAACAACGCCAAGCGAATGCTTGGTTTTCTCAAACGTAACTTTTATCTCGCCCCATCATCATTAAAACTATTCCTTTATAAAGCACTAGTTAGGTCCAAACTAGAGTATGCAGCTTCCATCTGGTTGATTAACTTGAAGGTATTCAGAACAGAGCTGCACGCTTGATAATGGCCAATTATAACTGCACCGCAAGCGCAACATCAGTGAAAGATAGTTTGTTACTCCCAAGCCTCGCACATCGTCGCACAGTCTCTCGTATCTGTCTTTTTCATAAAATCTTTACCATATCCCTCAGCTTAAATCACAACAAATCATCCCCCTTACTTTGTTTCAGCACGCCTTGATCATCGTCACAAAGTCGGTGTCCCATTTTGTCACTCTAACGTTTATTCCATTCCCAGGACTTCCAAAGACTTGAACCGCTTACCCGCATCGCTCGCATCAATTAATGACCACACACTTTTTGTACATCTATTGCCAATTTCATGTTCTCTGTTCTTCAAGTATTGTATATTTTTCGTTCCAATTGTTTATTATGTTTGCTATTGTTCCCACTCCCCTCTGGAATGCCGTGTGCCCTGAGGGTAGAAACAAATAAATAAATACCCTTTGTAACGGGCGGTAGCTTGCGCCATCTAGCCTAAGTCCAAAACATTGCACACCTACATGAACCCAGCATCCTTACTTTGCCACCTTCATCCCCCGCGATGCTCACGACTATTTCATCACATCGCTGCCATCGCCTGCGCAACTACCTTTATGGAAAATGTATCAAATCGCCTTTCACCTGAAGACTTGTAACACCCATGTTGCATTATTTTGTAACCATACTCCTTCCTGTAATACCCCCCGATGGGGGTTTTTAACATTAAAGTAATAAAGTGAGACTACTACTCGTACTGCTACGTGTACTTGGAGATAATTTTTTCATTTTAAATTTACTGTGCCGAAACTGGCTAAGAACAACAATTTGTAATGAAAACGTGAAAACAGTATTTTGAAAGGGACACGGCACGGATTCACTTAAACTTAGTGTTGATAAATTTGAACCATATGTACTAGTACCTTCAACCCACTTATACATATGGCATGCCACGGACGGTGGCGCGTAAAAAGATAGAGTCAACGTAAAAGCTTAGCGCACAACGCCAAAAATATTTCTTGGAATTCTTTTCGTGGTTTTCTAGGAGTAGTACTTTTAGTAATAGTAACAGTAATATTTATTTTGCTTCAGAGAGACACTGAATCGCAGAAAAGCAAGTAGCCCTACCATGAGTGTCTGCGGCGCCACATCTAATGATAATGTGATGGGACAGTGTACAGATGACCAAGTGCTGACGATGTTTAACTGGATCTTTTTGACGAGGGTGATGGAATGCTGTTGCGGGTGATGATGGCCCAGTGTTGTTTAGTGGGCTGCTCGCTGAGCCTGTCTTCTGTTCAGCTAATCTCACGACTCAGAAAATGTGGCGGCGGGGGCCACGAGAGGCGCTGACTGAGCCCGGGGAAGTGTCCGGGGAAGCCCTTCGGGGTGGAGTCCGGAAACTTCGCCGTGCGTTGGGGCACGGAACCTGGAGGCCCTGAAGGTCCCGCTCCAGTCGGTCATCTCAACTGCCTCTCCGTAAAGGGTCCGCCGCATCACATACCTCTCTGGCGGCCTAGCCACCACTCAGATATGACAGTAATGACATTACTGTAATAAAATTACAGTAATTAAATTACTTTTCTGTGGTAATGAGTGATGTAAGGAAATACATCTTTAGGTTGATAATTTAGTAATGTAATTAATTACTTTCAAAAAGTACTTTCAAGAAAATCACTAATTACTATTTAAGTTACTTTTGTTCCAAATGAAACAGCTTCGTTTGCGAGCTTTAAGAAGAAAAAAATAGACAACTTATTTTGCATGGCGAAATGCCGTGAAACAGACATCGGAGCAAAGAAACGAGGATCACTTGAGAACAGGGCCTCGTACGAGGAACACGCCAGACGTACAAAGGCGGGGTCGAGAGGCGAGGAGACGGAGAAAAGCTTTCGTCTGAAGACATCGCAGGAAGGCCACTTACGAACTCCAGACAAGACACATCCACGGCGCCACGTCATCACAGTGCGGTGGGAGCTACGAGCTCACCGGAACCAATAAACAACCTTCGTTTCATCACCTGACCCCTTCTCTGCGAGTGGGTATAAACGAGGGCGTGGTCACGTGGGAGAAATATAGACGCGTGACTGGTGCATCGAGCGCGTCACCGCACAGTCAGCTTAGGAGGGGACGGCTTGTAGGCTGCAATGTGAAGGACACATCATAAGTGAGGCCAACACATTTTAAAGCCTTAGAGAACAGCACGCAGATCCCCAGCTTTCTTGCTCTTCCGTCAAGCATGTTCAAACTGAAGGTTTCAGCGCGTCGTGAACAACAAGCGACCGGAATATGTAGTTAACCTCAAACGCCTTGTCAAGGCCCCAGAACATTTCGTGCGTAGCCCTTGGTAAATAAATATGCTTTCGGTCGAAAAAGACAGGAAGCGAACAAAGCCAGTGCCGCTCGAGGTCTGCCTCTCTGCCTTTCCTTGGGGAGCCCAGTCGGGAATGAGCGAACGAGAAAATATCGCCACCCGTTTGTTGGAAAAGTACAGATTGTAGGAAGCTTGCGCCATCCCTTTCTACAATCTGGTGACGCTTCTGTCCAGCAAACATTCCCATCCCCCTTGTGTGACGACGCGCAAGAACTGGGGCTCTTCGGGTGTCTTGCAACAATACTCCTCGAGAGGATGAGTGACTATACGTCAACTATAGTGATCTTGGGAGAAAAGGATTATATTGCGTCCAAGTGGGAAGAGAAATGTTTCGTGTGACGAAATCTATCGTAAGAACGTAGCTCCCATGGCCCGACCAAAGTAAATGACAGGGACCATAAATTCTTTAAAACCAGGAAGACGGAATCATATCACCCTTTACACAGAGGACCTTCACCGTTTCATGAAGAGCGAAACCGATGAGTCGACTGTTTCTGAGTCACATCTAAAGAAGCTGTTCATCGTGTTTAACATTTCCGTCGTGTGAACCACCGGAACGACAGTTGAGTATGGTTCACTTTGAGGTGCGTGAGGCTGCTACGGCGTAAACAGAAGAATTCAAATTCTAGTACGTATTCTGTAAATAAGATAAGCACGAGGTAATGCCTCAAAGTATTTCGAAATCTTACAGATACTTAAGATAGAGCAGATAATAAATGCATGCACCCGTTATAACACGTTGATTTATATACCGTGAAACAGCAACTACAGGCTAGGCGTGCGTGTATATTACTTTAAAAATACAAATTCCTCGGAATGTATAGACATGAACAATAGCTTATAGTGACTTATCATGAAAAATAATTTGAGCTGAAGGTAATATAAATAGAACAGCATATTATAAGCGATCTGTAGAACCTAAAATAATATATATATAGCTAAAAATAAAACATTACTAACAGAAGCGCCAAAACCGCGCAATCTCGCTTACTAACGGAAAGAACAATATCAATAAAACATTTGACCGACTTTTATTTTCATGCGCTGGCGCGTCTTCAGAAGATTAGGATCACTGGAATCGCCGGAATGAGTGTGCGTTTCAGTCTTGAACATTGCAATACTTATGGACTCATCGGTTGTTAGTTTTGCTTTGCAGTTTTCTGGCTGAAGGTGAAGGTCAGCGAAAGCATGACTTTTTGCTGACCTTCAGCGGGCTTACTCATGATTATTCAATCAAGATACACAAAAATGTCCATAGAAAAAATGACATGATGGACACACGGCGAATAAAAAGTAATTTCGCGATTATTTTGCGCAAATTGTTCGATTATTATCGTCACAGTAAAAAAGGTACGATTTAAATCATAATTTAAATCATGATTTCAATTACAATCTAAATCATCTTGATTTTCATTCTCCACCCAGAAACATACTGTAAATAAATAGTAGCGCCTGCAGAGGGCGCAGCGGAATCACGGTTGCATCGAGTCGCCTGCCGTCAATGGACGTCTTATCATTACATTTTAGTTTCAACTCACAAAGAAGTTCAGTATCGTGGGATAGTCAACGACGTCAGAAACTATAAATGCCTAACTCCCCGATTTCAAGCGATCTCTTCATAGGGAACCCCGAACGGACATTGCCTGCTCGTGTCGGTGTTGGTCGCGCCGCAGCAAGACCATGGGAGAGAGTTCCAGCAATGAAGAGCAGCGATTGGTTTGACGTCATAGCGCACGCTACCAATGGCGTGGAGCAGCACGGAGTGAGGAAGCCTGGGAAAGCGATGTGCCTGCACTCCCCTCCTCCCCCCCCCCGCTGGAACGGCTGCGTGTAGTGGAGTAGGAACTGCGTATTAGCGGAATAATCTATCAAGCGCAGGAGAAGTTCCAGGTCAGAGGGTGCGCGCGCGGTGGCGTTTCGGAGAAAACAATGCAACGCCCTCAAAGGAGAGGAGCATGGATGAAGAACGAGACTTTTTATACATTCGAAATTCTTTCGCCACGTCACATTGTACGTCATTCCGATAGAAAACGTTGCTCGTTATGTACCCCGTCAAGCGCTATCGCACATTCATTGCGTTTGACGGCACATCTAAATCAGGCGATTTTTTTAACCAATCGTAAAGGTTCGATATCTCATGAACAATTTTTTTTCGTGCTAAAATCTCACGTACAACAGAGGCCCATAAAAAGTTTCATACCCTTCGCGTTTCTCTTTTCCTTTTTTTTTACTTTTTTGTTCTTCACACCCAGCTCTTTTTAGAGAGTCATCCCCATCTTCGCCATCAACAAGTCCATAAAAAACAAAGATAAAACGTTCGCGTTAAAAAGAAAAAGAAAAGAAAAGCGCGCCAAAGCGACGGTTATTTTGTCCTCCGGATGTCCTTTCCCCATCGTCCTAATCTGATTTGGGAAGCGCTGACCAATGTCCTCCCTTTTCTCTCTATTTTGCTGCTCCCTAATTCGAGAAAGACGCGGGAGACCACTACTTGCTGCTTATAGTCTGTTTCACCTTACGATGAACCGCAGCAGATGCTACAAGCCATCCCAGCCAATTCAGTGCCAAGTGAGTGTCACGTGACCTTGGGGAAAGGCAGAGCGAAAGGCACAGACGTTGTCACGTGATCCCTTCACAGCACTGGATTGGCTAGGATGGCTCGTGGCTTTCGCTAAGGTTCATCGAGAGGTGCAACCGCAATAAACCATACTCTACTCACCCTAAGCTGACAGTGCAGTTGTAGCTATACGCACTCGCCGGTCCAATGAGCCGCCCCCCTTTTATCGCCTGAGCCGTATGGGTACGGACGGGGAACCTGATCACGGCGGCGAAAGATAAAAGGTATGACTGGTCAACCGAGCACGTAACTTTCACCGCACTGTCAGCTTTAGGGCGAACTGGAAGTACTCTCTGCTACTACTCGTGTTGCCCTCTCCTCTGAACGCTCGCTCGGAGACACGTTTTTGCTTTATGCGGTAATGCTCGCCTCGAGCGAGCAAAGTGCTCTTTTTTTTTCTTCGTACAAATATATAGAGGCAGCCAACACTTCTCACTTATACGCCGTCAAATGCGACTCAGGGAATAGGCACCCCCACCCAGCCTGCTAAATGTTATCTCTGTAGTATAGACGTTTTCTGGTTCCTGTCATTCTCTGTCACGTAAAGGCCCGTTCACACTCTTGCGACCTCTTAAAACTGGATTCCTTGAAACCTCTTACAACGAGAGGACACACTGGCGCTATCTATTGGGTGGCAGTGTAAACTTGGCGGTCCGGCATATTTTCTATTTCTCACGCGCATTATCCTTTCTTTCTTGGCTCGAAAAACTTTTGTCAACGTTATAAACGAGCCTTTCTCATAGGTATTACGCACATTTGACCTCGGAAATCCCGCAAAACCTTCGCCCTTGGGAAATGCAGTTCCAGGGTCACCGCATAGATGGCGCCAGCGTGCCAGTGTGTTCCCTCGTCCTAAGACGTTTTAAGAGGTTTCGACAGGTCTCGTCTCTCTCGGTCGTACTCGGCTGCAAGAGTGTGAACGGGCCTCAAGTTCCGTATCTGGTATGCGGTACGAAAAAATAATAAAACATTTCAACATGAAATATGCGAGAAGATGTAGGTGAGGCAAAACAGGAAAATGTGACAATCACGGATTTTTCGTAAGCACCTTCCAGCGGCTTGGAGAGATCAAAAACGATGTTTACCACATAGCAGAAGTGACGACATTCAAGATGGTTGCGTCCTTGTGGAAAAGGTGTATACTTCACAAGGTAACGTTCACAAAATGGTGCGCTATATTCCACTTTCAGTGCTATTCATTTTGCACAACGTGACAATTAGCACAAACAGAAGGTTGACGTTGTACGCAGTATACTCACACAACGTAGTGTCAATCTCAATCTTATCACTTACGTTCTTGCTCCCATATCACTTACGTTCTTGCTCCCATATAAACTAGCATTTTGTGATAACCTCCCGTCTGTAAAATACGAATTAATCATCAGCTATTGACTGTTCGTGCTGTGTCGCATAATAATGAGGCCTTTTCAAGCACGAAGAATGCACAGAGTGAGTCGCAGTTGAAACCAACATCCGATGGCCGGTTTCTTGCGGTTTATTGTTTCCCTTACAGCTGAAAGGATGTCATCAAAACTACTCATGTGGTGTAACGTGTAATCCTCTGCACCGATCTACATAACAAAAGCCGGTGTTTATATCTTATTCATGCGAGCGAGATATCCAGAATTTTTCATGACGTGTTCGCGTTAACTGTGCCTCCTAGTCTTGTATCATTCAATACTTGAAATTGTAAGAAGTGTTACCGTTTTTATAGCTTTTGTAAGAAAAAATCACTAATTCAAATTAAAAAAGACTTCCGATTATTTTCGAATCTTTAAAGATTTTCCCTGCCTACAACTGTCTTCCAGTACCATATTCAGCGTAGACGTGACATAACCTCACTTGAATTGAAACCTTTAAAATTTCGTATGTTCGGTTTGCGTGTGAAGCTCTTTCATAACATTTACAATAACAAAACGGGCATGAACAGGGAAGGATTCGTTCAATCTCCTCACTTCATCTCTCGCAGGGTAGACCGCCAAATAAGGTCGGAGAATGTTCTTGCAGGACTAAATTTTTTTAATACCCATTTGACCCTCTCACTACACATCGATAAAACACTTATCTAAATCACATTTCATTTCTCGATCGAAAACTCTGTTCTTCTCTACAACTAGTAAAGACTGGTTTGCACCTTGTTGATTAAGAAAATTGAATGTGGCATTCTTTTTATAGCATTGTATAACGATGTTTTTTAGTTGTTTTATTGCCCCCAGAACGTGTTCGATTTGCGCTTAAAGGGTTAGGACACGCCACAAATAAAATATAAGATAATACTGCTAGAACCCATTGCATGTTCCTATATATCTGCTCAATTTATTTTGAAAACGGCGTGATCATTTCGCGGACTAATCGATTTCGATTCGGAAATGCCGCCGTGGTTGTTGGGTGGGTGATGTCATCCGCCCAACGCACGGCGTCCCCTTGCACATGCTCACAGACTTGATCCTCTTGGCGACTCGAGCTCCAGCTTCCCCGTTTATCTTCCGCGTTTCGAGCATGCGGTTAGTGACGACTACGTCTAACGGCATCGATCGCTTCGTCGAAGTCTTCGATACTGATCGCAGCAGCGATAAGAGTGACTGTTATCAAGATACGTTGGAAGCTGGTCGTTTTGACCGCGATCCGCTGGCGACCAGCTCCACGACACCGAGTTACGGACGAACTCGCCGTGGTCGCCGTCGTCCATGACGATCTCGCAAGTGCATGCCGGGGGGAGAGAGGTCAAAGGGCGGGTGGCGAGAGCGAGAATAGCGTTGGTGTTGCCGAGTTGCGTGAGCGGTTCTGATCGCACCGTGGCAAGGCGAGCTTGGGCGATCGTGGGGCGCCCAGAATGAGAGAGCGTTCATGATCACATGGTTTCTGGGCACCATGTTTTTGCATTTGGATTTGGGGCTATCGTATCGGGGTCTCTACTAGGGCACTGGATCTAGCCATTCGTATTATTTTCCTTTGATTTTCTCCACATGCTTCGCCTTCCACCTGCACTTCAGTCTTCGTTTTGTTGCCTCGACTGGTGATATCGATGGGCATGCCCCCTCGGCTTCGGTTCGGCTTCGGCTTCGGCTTCGGCTTCGTCGCCATCCCGGAAGTAAGGCGAAACCGCAATATGTCGTGTGACTAACTTGGGCAATGTTGCCTGAAAGCCAAATGAAAACTATCAAAATTCGTAAAATTGATTACGCAATAAATAGAGCTTTAAAAATCGCGAAACCTGTTGTTTATACTAAGTAGCCTATGAGCATTCCATTTAAAAAATAATCGACTTGTTTAATTTTCGTATCCTAAGCTCCTTAACCTTTATTGTGTATGTGTGTATATTAGTTTCATGTGTCCCCTTTTTCTCTGGGCGCTGAAGAGTGCCTCTTCTAAATAATACATAAATAAATATTCACAATGAAACGCAGAAAGTCTAAATCACCGCAGAAAGATTTCCGCTTCTAATATGCCTATAAAAAAAATCAAGCACTGCGTTCGCTAATTCAGACAAAACGTTATGAATTGTTCCAAAGTTATAAAATACCAAACTAGAAAGACAAAACGAAAGCGCTAAAGGACATAAATTGCAACCTCGTTTTTCCTCATTATGGACCCCTAAGGAGGAAGGGACCATAGGTCCTTAGGTTCGGAGCTCTCATCTTTCTTCCCTTTTAATCGTGTTCTTTTTTTTTTCTTTTTTCTTTTTGTTCCTGTCATGACACGGCCGGTCAGAGATTATGCCCTAACAATCTGCACGCAAAATATGATAATGGAAAGACACAAAAGTGCAGGGCCACAGTACTCCAGCTATGGCGGACATGATGGGAAATATCCGCTTTGCGTATTTCCCAACACGGATGGGGCAAGGGGGTTATCACAAAAGGCAAGAAGGTGTTCTCAACGGGGACACCCCGCAGCACGAATTTGTCCCCATCAAGATGCATAAAAAGGATATAATCAAAAAGTAGGGAAAAGAGGGGTGGACGTGCGATCTCTAACCCTCTCAGCAGGGATCCGCAGGGACACGCTCTCCCGCCTGGAGGGACTAATTCACGACTTTCCTGCATTAGCGGTCCTTTGGAATGGCGCTGAATAAACGGTGTGTATTACAAGTGCACTTCTTACTTTGCTGGATTCTTTCTTTATTATTATGATTATTCTGGATCCTTTCATACGCACGAGTCTGAATATTTCCTGGTCTTGGGAAAATCTAGGGAAAATGTGAGCCTTGCTTACCTATTTTACCTGTGGTCAGATTCTTGAAATATATGCTTGTGAAAATGCGACCTGGCTTACCTATTTTACGTGCGGTCAAATTCTTTTCAGGATTGTCCATATCTGTTTTCTCTCGTCTGTGTCTTAGTGTTGTTTTGAAGCCCATTTTAAGCGAAATAAATTTGTTCAATTTCCTTTCTGAAAAAAATTACGTCATTTCAAAATAAATTTATATCAAACGACTATATTTTTGCAGGTTGTCTTCGTCTTCATTGTCCCTGAAGCTTGCCCAATTTTGTTTGCCTACCGCGCGTTTTCAGGAAAGTGTGAGATGTGAAGTGGTTGAATTAAGTTAGCAATGCAGGCGAGTTGGTTCATGACTTCATAAATTAAAAGCAGCGTGCAAAAGAAGAAAGGGACAAAGAGAGAAGCACATAGGATGCAGGATAAAAAAATATTATGAAATGGTTTTACCGTAAATATTTACGGTCGGGAGTAGCAAGCTCAAACGTTACTCGAATATGTTTTCCTTGACAACGTTTTGATGTGATTCAGTTTAATTAGTTTTCTTAACCAATTAATTGATCAAAGGTGCAATCTTGCATGGGCTCGTCCAAGACTCTGTGCTTTTCAGCCACTTCTGTGCCACTTGACAGGCTGTTTGGCACAGTAGAACGCGTTGTTCACAAACACAGAAACTCGCTGTAATCCCCAAACGTAAATGTATTTCAGTGTTTACACAGCTGGAAGAATTAAGCTCAAGCAATTTTCTAGTCGTGCATTTGTACAAGTTTTTACTCATCTTGGCTTGACAATCTTGTCTGTAACACGCATATTATAACCTTCTTTCTTCTATATATTCTTAAACTTTCAGTGCTTCAAAGACAGTTCCTACTCCAAGAATATAAGAAAACGTATCTAAAAACTTTACATTTTCATTTTCGCTTAGATGTCTGCTAAAAACATGCTTATTGGCATTATGCTGGGGATATTCTACTTTTAGTTGGTTGTATGGCACTTGGTAGCTGGCAATTTGCACTTGTTAAAAGGAGATAAAGATTATTTTCTGTAATCTTATAACCTTCGGCCATCGACCAATTACATTTGGATGCATGCCAGACACACATATAAAGAAAAGAAAATGACTTTGTACAAACGTACCCTTCTTGCATTTCTAAGGCTATACGCATATAAGCAATCGCGTACACCAAATGTGTGATTTTCCATTTAGCCTATCATTTCGCATTACTTTCTTACTTTCTAACTTTATTTTTTTCCTTTCTTACTTATTTTCTTAGCGTTGCTGATTAATTAAAAATATTATTTGGTCCATGAAGCTCACACAAACACATTCTTCGAAATATATTGAGCATAAACATTCTATGTATGGGAAAACATGGCAATTATCATACTAGCAAATCATCTGCCGTCCCTCCTATCTCTAAAATGGCTAGGTCGCATTATAGACCTCTGGTCGTTCATCGACACATATATGTATAACGATACGATAATGATAGTGATGATATTGATTATAATAATGGCAATGATGATGATCATAATGATACCAGTAAGTTGTACTGAACTTTTAAGTGAATTTAAGATTTTTTTGTGTAAGCGTAGGAATACTTTGTGTAAGTAATAGGAATAACAACTGTAGAAGGGGTGACATCTGGGAGGGAAGTTATAGGATACTTTCAATGCATTGAAAGTCTCAGCATAACCACTGCAGCAGTCCAAATGGTGAAATCAGACTTTAGCTTTTTAATGTCTGAAAACGAATTGAAGAATATTCGAAAAATATATAAGTATGACGACGCGGCCAACAAAAATACTGTTTTTGTGTTTGTTTTACACATTTCTGACATCACAGCATGCGGTTGACGACAAGACAAACCGCTTGTTATAAACATCCTGAAAATGGGCTGCGAAGTTTCGATACAATGTTCACATCAATCTTCAACTTTTTTTTTTTTAATAATGAAATACATTATGCAAGCTTATTACATTTACCAAAATCATATCTAGGTTTTGGGTTGAATGACCTTTGAAAAGTTCAGTTAGACAATAATTTCAACCACCAGATTAAATTTGACGTGAATTACGGAAGTCTCAGAAGCTCAACGTTCCAGCGTATACCGCTCTCCAGATATTACGCCCGCAGTGGTGGATTAATGAAACTTCCGTTTAAATTGGGCCATTAAACCTACACCTATAGGCATGGAACAAAAATACAAATGTTCGAACAAATTCTAACAGTACTTGTCTCATCTATAATCTAATTTGGTTTTCCGTGTTACTTGATAGCGGCACTCAAGAAATATAAATCACGCGTAATTAGGGTTTTTAGATATATCTTATGTCAAGCAATGTAGCTGCGAATGAGACGGATCCTATTAAAACTAATTGAAAGTCAGACGAATCCTGCTTCACCACTTTTGTGATTACAGTAATGTGAATATAGGGGATACTGGACTGAAAGTAGACGAGACGGAATTAAAACATGTCTTGTAACCGTCACATGGACTCTGCATGAACATTTAATTCAAATTTAGTATTTGAATATGCTGTAGTTTTATAATAAAAAAAAGTGTCAGAAATCTACTTGTTTCGTTCCGTTATAGATTGTCCCCTCCGTTAAACAGCAACATAGCTGTCAGTCTAAAAAGGGTCCGAACCACTTAACCAGAATATTTTTAGACTTTATTGTGGCGTCTGGAAATTTTTTTTTCTTCCAATCTCAAAGGCAATTGAGTGTAATATAATATGCGATTAAATTGAATAAATTGGTGATGTGTGACTATTCATGCATCGCACCGGAAACTGTCACAGATTAGAGATATTTCCTAAATTTCATGTAAATATGATTTGTTTGGACATGGTTTCAATTCGGGTTTAATAACAGCCTTACAATTCTAAGGTTAGAAAATATTTCGCGGTACTTTTAATCCGTAATCAGTTCAGAAATATATTTTAATTCGAGGCTGAGTACACTTTTATCACAGGATCAGGGAGTACTTGAAATGTATATCCTTAAACATGTTAGTCCTGTAAACATGTAACAACAGTTTGCTTTGTTTTGCCCCTTTGATAAAAACTCCGGCATCTCCTGTTCAAATCACATTTGTTTTCAAACAGACCCTCTGGCTGCGAGAAACTGGATGATTAAATCTAGAAAAACATAGGCATAAAAACATAAAAACAGGGGCGTGCTTACAGGACAAGATTAATGCATGATAATGAATGTGCGAGTGTCTCACTCTCACATCTTTTTGTTTTAATAGTTCAAATCTTTTTCTAACTATGTCAGTGAAGGTGCGCTGACGCAGGCATCACAGAGTTCTGTTAAGTATGCTTCGTGTATTTCCCGCGTTGTTTTTGTTTGGAAGCGGCTCATTACGTTGCATTTTTCTGTCTTTTTTTTATCATTCCGGGTTACATTTACAGCAATTGCTGTGAACTCCAAGGTATTCCGTATGTCCAGGAACGAGCATATTGAATATTTTATGAAACAATAACCAAGAAAAGTTGGACTATATATGCCGGCATCGATACTCCTACTGTTTTTGCGCGTTTACCTCGATAAAAATTCTATTGTATAAGTCATCATCAACTACGCGAGTAGTCGCGTGATATCATCTTTCTGGATAGTTTTATGGTTATGGATGGAGTGTGTCACTCTCCGAGCAGACACTGGCAATGGTTCCTCCACGTAAGATGCAAGCTAGATGCGCAAGGATACGTAGGGTATCCTTGCGCACATCTAACTATGAGCTCATCACCAATGGCTCTGAGATACCTTGGTTTATCTGTAAGATGCAAGAAGCTGGCCCTCTTTACATTGCAGGCCTCTTGCAAAGTGAGGATACCTTGGGGTATCCTTGTAATTGCAGGCCTAGACTGTATGAAGAGACGAACATGCAGCCTGT
>JAZHYW010042673.1:0-47713 GCA_037355805.1 Ixodes ricinus | reverse complement strand
CCGTCACATTTGGTTCTACAAATACCTTTTGGTTTGTGGTGGCGTTCGTTTGTCTTCGCTTGCCCAATGTTGAGAAAACTATTTTATCCTAAAAATTAAGAGTAAGTTGTACACATTCTGGGAAATATTTTTTTGTTCAGCTAAATATGCGGAAATTTTTTCTGGCCAATTTCAGTAGCAATAATAACATGCAGGGTCATTATTTGCGTTGCGAGTTCTTCATTCTAGTGCGGGCGAACTGTGAGCCAAAGCTAACACCTCAAGCAAGCTGAGATAACAAGGATGCTGGGCACCTTTCCAGCACTCAGAGTGACTCTACACGCGATTTTGTTCTGCGTAAATGTTTTTCTTTCTCTGGAAAGGTGGGCGTTGTAGGAAGAACTGGAGCTGGCAAGTCTTCTCTGGTGCTCGCGCTCCTCCGGGTCCTCAAGAGCTCCCAGGGCAGCATCCGCATCGACGGCGTCGACATCAACGAGGTTCCGCTGAGGAGGCTCAGGAACGCCGTCACCGTGATCCCTCAGGTGAAGTGTCCAGGTGTGCTCTAGAGACGCAAGAGGTTTCAGGTGGCGTACTTTGCGTTCGATATCTTGCCGGACGCCATACTGATGAACTGTTGCCAAATGTCTTTCTATGCGCGGAGGCAGTGTTTTCCAGCTCTGTCGTGCTCTGTCGCGTCGTGACCGACGGCGCCAGCGAGATCTGTAGCGATGCAAAATAGCTTCATTTGGTACTTACGCATACCAATTTTTATCCGGACTTAAGACATGCCGGCGATCGAGAATCCGACCCATTGGGGGCCACAAATGCCCAAAAGATGCCGTCCGGGCAGCTCTGAAAGAAAACAAATCAGGTACCGTACTTACCGAGTTCTGTGGCCGACGGCGTCATTGGCCATGCTTCAGCGTACCACCGACACCAAACAGGACGCCAACAAAAGCTCCGTTCACACTTCCGGCATATCACACAAAAGACAGTATGCGGACACTGACTGAGGCGTGTGTCTTTTCATGTATGTCGATCCTGTCCCATTAGTCTTAAAAACACCTCATGCGGACGTGCTCGAAGCATACAAGTCCATAAACCATTAAAAAAAGGGTGTCGTCTGACACCCTTTTGTGCCATATAATGCGCATCAAAAGTTCAGGTCGACCTGCAGTCCATTATGGTAGAACAAAAGGCCACACCTTTTTCGAGGTGCTTGACAACGGTGCGATATAACTTATTAAACAGCTAAATTACGTATAAAAAACTACAGAAAGAAACCTTTGCGGACTCGCAGGAGAGCCAAGAAACCGCGATTCTTTTTTGTTATAAGTAACACGTACATTATCTTTTTGAATATGTTGTACCCCCTGGCTATCAAGCCTCTCGTAAAAGTTGGTGCCGTCGGTTTGAAGTCAGTGGGCTGTACGTCGAACTGAAGTTTTGGGGTGTCTTATATGGGACAAGGGATGTAATAATACACAATTTTTATCTGGGAGTGAAACGCAATTCAAGCACGCTCCCGCGTCTCCGCGGATCCTCTTCTTATTATGTCAGCAGCCAATACAGTGTCTTTTTTATCATGTATGCGCATTGCGACTCAGGCTTAGCAAGCGTCAGGGTGCAAACAAAATAGAAAACGTGGCGGACAATGTTCATGAATATGGCGGAACCCGGCTTACCAGAAGGGTAAAACAAAAACAGTTTTGTGAAATTGCCCTATTGACGGTGTGCGTAGAAATATTCTGATGATTTCGACGCGTCGGGACGCACGGGTAGGTCATCGCTGGTGTCGTTCAGCCGGTGGGTCCCATAGCCTTACCCGTGCGCGCTCCGATGAAGCTCGCTATACAAGACTCCGTTGCACAAATAAGGTTTGAATTTGAGCAACGAGAGTGTTCAGAAGATTGACATCACGTCCCGCGTTAGCTCATAGTCGCGAGAGTCCAAATGGCACGCTCCGCGCAATTCCGCTCCGGCATTGTGTTGAACAAGAATAGCGATCCAGCTAAGTATAGTCGCTGCACGTGGTCAGAAACTATATTCGCATGAGGCGAACCGTCAGCTTTGCGTCATGGTGCCATCAGCTCCACGGCAGAGGCGTGGCGTGTGAGGCGAGCATTGGTCTTATTTAGGGATGTCGCAAACCTCCATAGGTCCCAATGAGATCACGCTTAACCGTTCGACCAGGTTTGTCAAGTTCAATTGAAGGTAGACCACCACGCCCAAACACGAAAAATAAAAACGAGCTATTTGTCGAGTATACTCTTAAATACATTAACAAACAAACTCCGGCATTAAGGATTATGCATTTGATTATCTGAGGTGTAATGTATGAAGCGAATTTCACCATAGATATGCTTTAAAGGGGCCCTGCAACGACTTTTTGACTGGTTATTAACTTGCACGGAACCTGAGCGCACTGACGTAGTGACTTAGTGAAAGTTTTCTTTTCTCGAACTTCGCTTCATTTAAAAAGTTATCGGCGAATTTAAATTACAAAAACAAGCAAAAAATAACCTCCTTCATGATATCCCTTGCCCTGGCTTGGTGGAAAGTGGCAGCCGTGAGCGAGCGCTCACGGCTGCCGCACTCTGTGTCGACGGCTCGAGAGGGCGCCACTAGAGCATGTGCTGGATAGGCTGTATGAATCGGGTGGCCAGGGCGGCTCGGACTGCAATCGCTGCGCGACAAAACAGTAAATCGGCATGACACTTCACTTGCCACAAACGACAGCAAGCACAGGGTAAAGATCAGTTCAGAACAGGAGCCACTTCGCGCTGCCAAACCGCCAAACGGCCAAACCGCGAGCCAAACCTGCCAGCCGATGGCCTTCGGAACGGTCGGAACCGGTCGGATCCTCCAGGCCATACGACCGCAGCGCCGCCGCAGTACATCCGGGACCTTACTACGCTCACAGCTCGTCGATGCCTGATCCCAATAGCCCTTTCTAGTATGCGCCGTCTTCTCCACCGCTTGGTGGCGGGTATGTAGGCGGGTTACTTTTTTGTTTTCGTACTTGATAAACGGCATTTGTTTCTTTTCTGATCTAAAATACTGAACAAAAACTACTTTCAAAATAATTGAAACGGTTCGCTTCGCTTATATTTTGTTTTTCGACTAAAAAAAAACTCTTACCAATCGTAAGGCAGGAGCTGGCCAGGACCAACAACGTCACGATGTCGTCACATGCCGCGCGCGCTCGGTACCACGGGGCGCCCTCGTAGCTGGACGAGGCTTCCGCATCATCCGGTTAAAATATGACGCACTCATATTTAGTTACTCTCTCCATGCACGCTGGGTTGACTGAACCACAAGTGATGTGGAAACCGCAAAAAAAAGGTAGACGCTTAAATAGGATTGCAGAGCCCCTTTAAGGGGTGCTTTAGATGTTTGCGCAGAAGTCGGTAAACAGAGTTCAAAAGTCGAACTTTTCCGAATGTTTTTGCAAGTTCAAAGGTTTGCGGTACCATTGGAGGTTCAAAGTCACACCTCAGTTTTTATAAACATCCGGGACGTTCAAAGTCTTAAGTGAATTTCTAAAAGTTCCTAGTTTACGGTGCCGCTTATTCCAAGGATGCGAACGAATCCTGCGATATGACCCATATTTTGGGCGATTAGATGACAATCAATACAAAGGAAGTAATTGAGGCTCTATATTGTACATCGACGCAAGAAAGTGTAAAACATCTCGATTTGGAGAATCCAGCGTTTAAGGTAATCCATTCACACTGATTCTGACACATAAAAGCGAGGTGAGCATTGCTAAAGTATCAAAGCACCTGCAGTAACAGGGTGTTTATCAGCGACTAATCATAATTAAACTTGGGGGCACTTAAGAGGAGAAAAAATTGATTCCTTCTGAGTAACTTGACCAACCCGGGGAGCGTTCGATAGCAAGTGTAAATTATGTATAAAAACTAATTACCTAAATATACTACTCAACTTCACGAATAATATTTCGCCTCAGATGGCACATTCCAATGAGATATGTTGCTTATAATTACCATGGGCCTTTGCGGTTGCTGTAATTGTGACAACTAATCTAGCTCCACGCAATTCTTTGGCAAGTGCAAAGCTGCAATAAGACAGAGATACCAAAAATATACGCGAAACCGGCGGAAGTACCACACGGAAGTGACAAAGAGGCGTCAATAACCAGTTATCCGGAGCCGATATGACAGCACCTTGTTTTCTTCGGGTCACGTGGACGCAGAAAAGCCGTGCTGCTCACACTAGTGCTCAACTTTGGGTGATTATTTTATAGCACTTTCGGTGTGATGGATTTGCCTGAATTCCAAATATATCCCTGACGTATTTTGACGGCGGGAAGACAAATTTCCAAATGATTGCGAAGCTCAGCCTATAATTTCCAATGTGAATCCGCATATATTAAATGACCAGTTTTAACCACGATTTTACACTCTACTTGACATACATGCCGTCATAATTTTATCCGAAATAAATAATTTATTTGTACTGCCTTAAAAAGACCTTGGTGATATATGTTTTCTGTATGTCTATGTTCAAATTTGTTTTCTATTCGGCCTTTTCTGATTTCGCTTCTAAACCGAAGATCCACCTGCCTAGTTACTTCCTCTTCAATAATGTTTTAGAGCGCAGCTCTTAGGCGCCCGTTTTCAACTTGAGCGGCGTCGGCGTAATGGCGTGGTGCATTATGGTAAACGTCCCATAATGCAACGCGCGGGACCGTCGTGACGTCACTCGTCAGTCTCGTGACGTCACTCGTGACGTCACGAGGAGACGTTTCGGCATCCGCCGAAACGTCACTCTGGTGACGTTTCGAAACGGCATGGTGACATATCGGCCTGTCGAAACGTCACCCTGCCGAAATGTCACCACGGTGCATCATGGGACGTTTCCGATAATGCACTGCGCGGGAGGGAGGGCGAAAAGGAGGGAAGAGGAGAAGGCGAGGAGGAGGAAGGTGGAGGAGGAAGAGGGAAGGAGGCTTGGAGCACAGGAGGAGTAGATGAGGAGGGAGGAGGAGAGGGTACGGATGAGGAGGAGGGCATACCATCCACTCTGTCCCCTCCCTCCTCCTTTTCAAAAGCTGTTACAATAAATTGTAAACGTCTTTCTTTTTTTTGTCTTAAAACAGGATCCAAGTTTAGTGCGAGGTAGCCTTCGAGACAACCTGGATCGTACTGGGAGCCACACAGACGAAGAACTGTGGCGAGTATTACGAGAGGCTCACTTGGCGGACTTCGTCACCTCGCAGCCCATGGGTCTTGCCCTGGAAGTGGGCGACGGAGGTTCAAATCTCAGGTCAGTCTCACATTTTGATTATAGATGACAGTTTGGACACTTTCCTTTGGTTCTCTGATGATGCGAATGCGCCCAAATGTGTTTTTTTTTCTTTTTTTTACTTTCGTCGACGGAACGCTTAAAATAAACTTGCGATTCATGTTATGGTGGCCAGCCATCCATGCTCTAACGTTGAGTCCGGGGATCACAAGGAGAGTTTCCAGATTTGTGCTTTCAAAGTGTTAGCTATTTCAGTTCGTTGGTGAGTTGTTTTCACAACACTAAGCTGGTTGTAAAGACAACGCTAGCGGCTACGATATTTTATTGCAGGCACATCCCTTCCTCGCGTTAGTAACGTTGTCACAACATTGATGACCGCACGCACACCATCGATACTACAAAAACCAAAGGCTAATGCATAGCTTGAGTTGGTCTTGCACTATGCCCGGCCTAATTACGTCTACACGAACGTTGGTCTAGTATGCTGGTCACACGACGCTGAAATAGGCTTCAAGGATATTGCGGAGGCGGACATGAAGTCGTTATTTTTGCGTGATGATAAGCAAAAGAAAACTTGCGGTTTGAGTCACCAATGTTACCCTTTTTGATGCATAACGAGAGTCTTGCCAAATATTCTGCAGCGTTGGACAGAGGCAACTGGTGTGCCTGGCCAGGGCGCTGCTCCGGATGCCGAAGGTGCTCCTCTTAGACGAAGCCACGTCCCAGATGGACGGGGACACAGACCGCTTGATCCAGGTGACGCTGAGGGAGAGCTTTGCCGGATGCACCCTCCTGGCCATAGCACACCGCATCAACACCGTTATGGACTACGACAAGTGCGTGCTTTTTACAGTCTATATAGATGCAGCTTTCCGTATCATACACGAAATGTGCCGGAGCTATCTCTTACTTTATTTTCTGAACACTGTGAAAATGACTGGTAGGGGCTTCAGTTGTCCCGCGTCAAGCGCAAGCTTCCTACCTTCCACAACCTTTCGGCGTCTGCGCACCTCGAGCGCCCGCGCGCAGCCAGAGCAATGTGGAAGACATAACAATAACTACGCGTGCTGGATGGTTGGAGTTTGAAAGAAGCGCTCCCGTCATTTGCATTCTGCCAGTGACTACACATCGTTAATACACGCAGCCGGTATCAGTGTTGCCAGACGGAGAAAAAAGAGTCAGCAGATTGATCCCCAAAAAGTCAGATTTGCACAAAAATCAGTAGATTCTACGAAATCTGTTTTGCCATATTTTGCTATTTCCTTAAACCACATTTTGAAGAAATAGTATAAAGGAACAAATAACATGGTAATAAACACAAATAAAAATGAAAAAATTCAAAAAAGAAACGAACCAATTCAATGTAAAATAGCACCGTAAATATTTTTGTTTTATTAGTATTGATTAGTGTTGCGATTTTGAGGATTATTCTTTAAAATCGAGACTGAGCCACTTTTGGGATCAACAGATGAGGGCGACAGTGCGACATCCACCTATCGCTATTATTGAAATGAAACCAAAACAAGAGTCGTTCCGGCAAGTGCGCCCGTAGATGTCCAATGGAAGTCCTCTGCAAGCTGCCATCTTTCCTTACTGGGCTGTGGGAAGTTTTTGACGCAACGCTGTCGGCGCGGAGCACTGTTGAGGCTACGTGGCGTCTGCTGCGAGCTTATTTCTTTTTCGCCTGACTCAAAGTTTGCCTTGAAACGTGGATAAATGTAATTCGTTAGTTTTTTAAGCCACCGAGGAATAACGTTATATAATGTTCTTGCCAGAGTCTGCCAAATAAAAGTAAAGAACTGAAATTTGAATGTCGTTCTCGTGCATTCCGAGGGGTAAAGAATGATAATGGTGGCCCTCTCTGCTCGGCTGGGAGCAGCCGAGAGTTCACACGCATGCGCTCACGCCTCTCGCTCTGCGCCGCGGGCGGATTGGCTCACTCGGGAGGGGGACCTTACGTCGGCGAGATCATAGACTGCCCAAACTCTCCCGATATATGGCTCTCAACCGGATGTCACTGTCGAACCTGCTCTGGGTGATAGATGAAGATACGGCTTATATCGCTCTAATATCACGAGTTTCTGGGCCATCTAGCCAGTGCTGCGTTTGTAATTCTGAGAGAATATGAGTTTCCTTTGATGGGCAACCATGGGAACTGAAGGAGCCAAATATTAAATTTTAATATGTTTGCTAAAAAAAAAGTCAGTAGATTTTCTTTTTTTTTTTCAGTGAATCAGTAGACCCAGTACGAAATCAGTAGATCTACTGATAAATCAGTAGACCTGGCAACACTGGCCGGTATCCTTCCAAATACAGATTTCTCGCATATTTTTCAGGATCCTGGTGATGGGAGACGGAAGAGTTCTCGAATACGGACCAGTGGAGCAGCTTCTAGGCAACGAAAATTCGCTGTTCAAAGAGATGGCAAAAAAGCGGGGGTTCTAAAAGATAACACGAATTTCTGAACGAAGCCATCATCAAACATCTTTAAACATCTTCCCCAGACAGCGAAACCACCTAACCGCCCACAACGTGTCGATCTGCTCAAGGTTTCCCACCTACTTTTTTTATTGTAGAATGCAAATCACCTCTGTTGTGTGGGAAACAATATAGTCGATGTGTCTCTGATGTTTCAATTTGTGGTAAAGTGTGGTTACCTGCGACGGTTGCAGATGTCAATTTTTGTTTCTACGAAATCTCGTTGGTAGAGTCCTGCTTCGTACTTATTTTTTATCCTAACAATGTTTCTAGACTTCCCGTAATGCCACTTTGGGCTCATAGATGATGTTAAACTGTTTTTAAGTATGAGGTCAGTTTTGGATTGCACTCTTCTTCAAGCTGACATAGAACATGTTTCAAATTGGTGCTTTAAAAACCACTTGTCATTTAATCCCGAGAAAACTAACCATATTGTACTATCTAGAAAGCGTGAATTCATTTCTTTTTCTTACAACCTTGAAGGCGCCTTGATACCATGGGCATCTTTTGTAAGGGATCTTGGTATCCGTATTGACAGTTAACTTTTTTCAAAGAACACGTGTCTACAAGTGTTAATGGTGCTTTAAGAGTGTTAGGCATTATTTATCGGTTATGTCGGCGGTTCTCATCACCATCTTGATTGTTGCATTTTTTTAAAGTCACTAGTTAGATCACGGTTAGAATTTGGCTCGGTAATCTGGAATTCATTATCTCTTGGTCAGGCAACAGAAATCGAAAATGTACGAAAGCGGGTGATAAAGATTGTGTACGACCGCTCTATTGGAAGGGGGCCTTTTTAGCATTATGAAACGCTAGTTCACCGTTTTGCATTATATAAACTTCTCATGAGGAGGCAGTCCAGAGATTTTGTTTTCTTCATAAAGTTGTTCATGGTCACGTCACGTCAATGGATTTACTACGATCCAGTGACTTCCATGTTCCATCAAGGGCCAGCCGGAATGTATTAACGTTTTATCCATCTTGCATGTCCCCTGTATCCCCTTTCTCACAGATGCAATTGCCCTTCAATAAGGAACATCACCTGAATATTTTCATGTGTCTTCGGGAATTTACCTTGATTGTTCGTGAATGAATGTCTTTC
The DNA here is from genome assembly GCA_037355805.1 of Ixodes ricinus. NCBI lineage: Eukaryota > Metazoa > Arthropoda > Arachnida > Ixodida > Ixodidae > Ixodes > Ixodes ricinus. The sequence goes on along the minus strand of JAZHYW010042673.1, from coordinate 38,883 downwards.
GGCTAGATACATTTATGAGTTTTTTAGTGGTATATGTATTTAGTATTTTGGCTTTGTTGGTGTTTGTATTTCAGTATTTTAGCGCACCCCAGTGGAGACTGAAAAGTTGTTTGTTGGCACAGAAAATAAAGAATTATTATTATTATTATTATTATTATTATTATTATTATTATTATTATTATTATTATTATTATTATTATTATTGTGTGTCAATATGCGAGCTCGCCCTTTGCTTCTTCTCTTGCTGGATCTGGTCCCACAAGCCCTTGCCGGCTTTGACCAGGTCCGATGCTGAACTTGGTCATTCTTTTCTCTCATGAATAAATATTATTATTATTATTATTATTATTATTATTATTATTATTATTATTATTATTATTATTATTATTATTATAAGTCAGTAGTGTCAATGTCATAATGGTTAATCCTCCCAAGAGGATAAAGCCACTGGTCAAGAGGTTTTGAGTGACGCGCGTCTTTTCATTGCTGCATCTGAGGTAGCGGTGGAAGTATAAAATCCGGCAAGGTACTACCGCGGTGACCATTACTTACTAATTAACAGCGTGGGACCCCATTGGTTGTACTCACTGCTCCCAATATAGGTGCTATGTGTGTATATTTTGATAGGTGCCACTAGAGACACACCCCGCCCACGTCTTTGGAAAGGGCGACAATGATTTGTTCTCTCTTCAAAAATGGCCAGACATTGAAATGAACGCTACGGGTAGTATTACAACCAAGTTAATTTGGTATTCCGGTACAGAAATGCAGTGCTCATGTGATAAGATTCATCAAGTCTTTTTTACAACTTTGCTTCAGTGTGTTTGGTGATTTTCATGCTGGAAAAGCCACCTTGAAAACCTAACTGGTCAAGCTGTTAACTAAGCTGGTCAAACTGGTCAATGTGGCAGTCAAACTGGTTTAACTAGCAAGCAAGTTGGTTTAAGCTGGGCAAGCTAGAATTTCAGCTGGTCAGTCTGATTGAAGTAAAAACCAGCATGGTCTAACTAGAATCTGGTTTTAGATTCAATCTGGTGTAGCTGGGAGCCAATCTGGTCCTAACTCGTCAAACTGGTTTTCTATAAAGCCAATGTGGTCAAGCAGCGAGACAAGCTGGTCAAGTTGGGAGACAAGCCGGTGAAGCTGGTCGAACTCATAATCGTGGTGGCCCGGCTGGTTTTGCTGGGAGATCGCACGCCAAGGTCGGCTAGAGATGGTTGAACTGGCATTGCTGGGATCGCACGCGCCAAGATCGGCTTAGGCTGGGACGAGGCCATGTCCTGCTTTTGTCCTCTCGTTTTTGGTAGACGACCGGCGCTTCAGGCGCACTGCGAGCTGCCTTTGTGTGCGAGAAAAAGTAGAGAGAGGGGTAGAAACGAAGAATTCGAGACACGTTTGACTAGCTGGGCAGATTTTCGAAGAGATAGCTGTGTGCGCGTTGTTTGGAGACTACTTGAACGGCGGTGCAAGCGAAGCGGGTTTTGACGAGACAGCGAGCGGCAGTCCGTTCAGTGCGGGAAGAGGTCGGAATTCCCGACTGAGGTGTCGCTTCGTGTGTTCGAACCTGTGTGTGCTCGTGAATGACGGTGGTGCCGAGGAGTATCGCCAATGCCCTCCAAGCCACACGGCTTTCCTTGCCTCTGCCGACCACGCGAGGGGCCGCTTCGCCCTCATCACAGGCAACACCCAGGGTTGCTTCTCTCATCCGTGCAGTATTTTCTATTGCTAGTGCCTATTTTTGGCGTGTGCCTAGTGTTTTCGTGTTGAGAGATAAGCAATCTAATTTTAATAACATTGTTTTGCTCCGAGAACCACTTTCTCTTCGTCGGTTAGTACTGTGTCAGCGCCGAGGATATGTAGCATCTGAGCTCATGTGAGCAGGCCGCAAGTACGAAAATAATAAAGTGGATGCCGAGTTGGCTTGTCTGAAGACCTTGGCTTGTTTATTCTATGTATTAACTTAAACAGAGTAAACTGGTTAGGAAGTCCACCAGCATGACCAGTTTAATTAGCATGACCAGCATGCCAAACTGGGCATGATGGGGCAATAACCCAGCTCTGGGACCAGATCAACCAACTTGAAGAGTATAACCAGATCAACCACCATGACCAGTATGACCAGATCAACCAGCATCACCAGCATGCCAAACTGGGCATGTTGGAGCAATAACCCAGCTTGAAGCTGGGACCAGCTTAAGCTGTTTTTTTTCAATAGGGCATTCAGTCATTGTGAAAAACAACTAACCAACTTCACTCTCTTAACTGAAACGATGACACTGCGGTGGAAGCTACATGCCCGTTTGATTATTTGCGCAGCGAGTGAGACAGGTGATAAAAGCAAGCGACCTATTTGCCAGGCGACAACTAAAATTTCAAAGCACTGTAGGCCTATGTCAAATTGATACAACAGACCGAACTGCAACTTTGTTCTGCGGATTATACATCACGTGACTACCATAAGTCATGAATTCCTGCGATCCGCCTTTTCATTAGCTGATTTTTTCACGAGCGTATTACTACAAATGTTTTATATATGGTAGCAACAGAAAGCTTTCACTCAAATGGGAGAATGCGGGCATCACTGTGCTTTGTGATACAATTCGTAGATTCATGCCGTGTCAAAAGGTCTACATTAACTGTTCCGGTTTCACGCGCTTCGAGTTCCGGCACTTCGGATCTGGCTCCGGAGGTTTAAGACCTACTCCTCTAACTCCTCTAGTACGCCGCCATCCTTTCTGCACATTCATCCAGGCTTACATCCAGCAAAACCTCTTGGCGCCTGTGGTGTGCCGAAGAGTTGTGCACTAGCACACCGGGCAGGAAATAATCTGTAAACGCCTCAATCCCTTCTCATGCGAGACTCTTCACTTCTAAGCCGAGTCTGCTAAAAGATACCCTGCTTGTCATGCTCTTCGTTAGTAAAGCTAGTGGCGCTTCGCACTACGTATGCCACGTTGTACTCTGTTGCTTAGTACAATACAGCCAAGAAAAAGCAACATTCCTTTATTGTTCACTCGACCAATGTATTTTTTTCTTCCGTCACACCATCCTCTCTCAAATAAAAAAGTTACTTTTGCTCAAGTCGTGCAGCCTTCGTACCAAGATGACGGTTCCTGTGGACCTAAAGCATGAGGGAACTGGTATTGATTGTGTGGCAAACGGTAAAACATATCGTTCTGGCGCGCAACAAAAAGGAAATGGTCCTTGCCAGTTTTGTTGGAGTTTATTTTAAAGTTATCAACATAGGGTTGCAAAGCCAAACTTTGCATTATGGGTCAAAAAACTATTGTGTGGAGTGCTCGTCGCATCGCGCTTTAGTGTATTGTAGATCGATAAAAAGGCGCCCTCGAACCAAGCCGTAGATCTGTTCAAATCCCGTCATTAAGTTAGCTACATAAGACGCGGGATTACGAGGTACCATGTGACGATCTTGAGAATCGAAGTTAGCATGTCATATAGATATTCTGTTCAAAATGTACCACGGCCTTCATTATGTCCGGTGACGTATAAATGACTGATGAAAGAAGTAAAAAACCATCACTTTATTTCTGATAGTTTGTTGTGTTGGTTGGGGAGAACCTTGGTTTCCAAGTGCATATAAAAGGTTTACTGAATAAACGTATTAGCTGAGCTTGAGACGTCGTGTGACTGACTTCGGTCTTTATCTCGTCTACTTTTGGTTATTTCAAGGATTTCTTACCCAGTTTGAGGTGTTTTAACAAAATGGTAAACTTAGACCAGCTAGCCTGCGGCCTCGCTGGGCTTGCGTAAGAGTGCCGTCGGACGACATTTACACACGGCGAAAAACTAAACAAAATTTATTTTCATTTTGCGCCGCTTGAGCAGACATTACTCCCACAGGCTTCCGCCCAACACTGAGTCGTGACTGTGAAGTTTATGACGGACATACACATATCCTACCATTCCAACTGTCTGGACGGGTAACGTACAAGATAATTCTGGAAAAAAAAACGAGAATTCGACGGCTGCGCATTCAGCTCGATTGTGCAGCACCGATCGCCTAATTCTCTGCTTTTCGGTAACACTCCCTGTTTTACTTTGCTATATATACTCCATTAAACTGCAACTTTTCTTGAATGATACAAAATGGGAAAATAACCTAACAGCAAGAAGCACGACGTAACTCACTCCTTCAAAAACCATGGCGCAGTTCTGCAGGTGCCACTGCTGCGGAACTGCTTCTGGTTTACTCGAACCGCGTTCACAAGCTCGGCGGCTCATTCAGCTGCCGAAGAGGGCTGTAGGTATCCTTCGATGCTTCACGGAGAAACCGAAACACTTGCTATCTAAAACTGGTCCTCCATCACGAAGGGGGAAGGCTCACTCACACAGTACGGTGTCGAGGTTGGAAGGGCTCATGTCAGTATTCGGCCCTCGGATACCGGCCCGCAACATTGGCGTTTCGTGTGCTCTCAGGGTAAATTCCTTCGTGTTTAACGAAGTAACGTAGTCTTTGAGGTATTTCAGGTGTCTTTTGTTCCGTATACCCAGAGCTCGTTCTCGAAATAGTAAAGGATTTCCTTTCCGACAGCCACCGAAAGGCCTTACGTAATGAATGCGGAGAACAAACAACAACGCTTTGTTTGCCCCCCCCCTTTCCCAAGCCCAGAGACATCCTTCAATCAGAGAGCAGGGAAGTGATGTCACAGCGCCGGTCTGCGAGGAACAGCATACGGCTTCCCCTACGTGTTGATTTTTGATATCATTAGTCGAATATTTACCGTGACGATTTTGTGGTCTCGGGCTGCATCGGATTGTCAAGATAGGTAATGAAGCGCGTGCGATGTGTGTGCCCAGTTTCGCTACGCAAGTGATGATTAAAGGGGTACTCCGGCAATTTCTTCATGTTCCCCGATTTGTCTGAATTTTTTCTGACCACACCATCAAACATAGTTTAAATAGTATCACAAATATTAGGTTAATTTTTTTTTTACGCGAAGTTACAGAATCTATAATGTTGGTGCTCATTGTGCTTTCTATACTAAGGTTCCCTTCAAAAACTAAAATATCTCCGCTTTCTCTTTATTTCTTCATTATTGCAAGTTCCCATTTCCGTCTGACTCTCGATTTGAATGTCGCACATATTCAAGTCCTTTTGGTGTGACCTGGGCCGAAGTAAAAGATGAAAGTTCAGAGCTTTTCTTTCTAATAATTCCAAAAGAAACAAGAAAAGAAAATCTGCTGAGATGTTGAGGGAGAGGAGGAGACGAGGGCGACCAGGGACGTCAGGAGGTCGAGCTCCGGTTGGAATGACTGGTGGCCAGACCGTACACTGCACTCCTCGAAGGCGTTAGAACGCGGAACGCTGGCGTCCGGCGTTCGGCTCTCGCATTGGGACGTGCTCGACGAGCGCACTGGACACAAAGGCAGCTTGCTTTAGGTCTACCCACTAATTTCATTTCATTTCATTTCATTTCATTTTATTACCTCAAAGGCACTCGACTTGCGAGCGCATTACATGAGGGGGAAATTCATAATATACAATTAGAAATTCAAAACAGTATTTTCGCGTATATACTATTTACATCTTAGAATAACACGCACAAAAATGCACAGGTGAAAGCGTGCACACAAAAGAGCAGGAAAAAGAACACATACATGATATAACATTGCAGTTTCATAGATTGCGACATAATTGAATGGGTGTAAACAAAAGTTCACGCAAAAAAAGATCAAGATGAATAAGCACAAATATACCACAGCGTCCAAGGCAAATAAATGTCAAGGTAGAGACCGCTACTAACTGCTCATTCCGAGGTACTGTTCACATTTTAATTTATATGCTGCTAGGTTAGTCTCGGATACTACTTCGTATGGCATATCGTTCCAATCTCTAATGCACATGACAACAGGCGATGAGGAAAATAATAGTGTGCGTGATTTGGGCGGCTGGATCTTGAGTTGGTGATCCGTTCTGGGTGATATATAGGAGGGCGGTTTACAGTATGTTTGCCTAAAGGTTGATGCGCTATTGAAAATGGTATGAAACAGACATAGCCGTGACAGCCGTCGACGTTTCTCAAGAGAATGTAGACCGAGATTGTTTTTTAGTGACGTGACGCTAGTGAATGGAGAATAGTCAGAGGAAATAAATCGGGCTGCCTTATTCTGGACGGACTCCAGTCTATCAACAAGGTATGCCTGATGAGGACTCCAGACAGCGCTAGCGTATTCTAGTTTTGGAAGTATAAGCGAATTGTAAGCAAGCAATTTAGTGGACGGAGGTGCGAGATATATATTTCTTTTCAGGAAGCCGAGGGTTTTATGAGCACTTGCTACTATGCAATCTACCTGATGAGACCAGTTTAACGTTTCTGAAAAGTGGACACCTAGGTACTTGTAAACGGACACCCTGTCAATGTTGCGTCCTTGGAGGGAATACTGGGTAGACGATCTACTTGGCGATGTGCAAATGTTCATGTGTTTACTTTTTGAGACATTAATATTCATGAGCCAGTCGGTGCACCAAGTTCCAATCCTGTCAAGGTCGTTTTGCAATATTAAATGATCGGATGTATCGGATATCTTTCTGTATATGACACAATCATCAGCGAAAAGCCTAATGGTGGACGTTAATGAAGAAGGAAGGTCATTTACATATATTAAAAACAAAAGAGGCCCGAGAACGCTCCCCTGCGGTACACCAGACGATACTGAACATTGATAAGAAAGAGAAGCGTTTATTTTTACGGACTGAGTTCTATTAGAAAGGAAGGAAGCGATCCAGTTAAGAATGCACGGTTCGATGCGGAGTCGTGATAGCTTTAGGAGGAGGCGACTATGTGGGACAGTATCAAAAGCTTTGGCAAAGTCGATGAAGATGATATCGGTCTGGTGATTGTCATGAGTGTTGACATGAAGGTCAGTAATGAACTCGAATAGCTGGGTGACACATGAGTGATTTTTCCTAAAGCCATGTTGGTTTGGAAACAAAAAGTTGAATCGATCGAGGTGAGCGAGAAGGTGCGTGTATATGACGTGTTCCATGAGTTTACAAGGTATACTAGTGAGGGATATTGGCCTATAGTTGGTAGGATTTGATGATGGACCAGCTTTAAGGATAGGTGTTATTTGAGCATGACTCCAATCGGCAGGAACAATGATAGAGTCGAGGCTCTGCTGAAAAAATAGTGAAAGAACGGGAGATATCAAGTCCCTGGTTACTTTTAAGAGTTTTGAAGAAATTTGATCTTCACCGGGACAGATACCGACTCGAAGGTTTTCAATGAGTTGGGAGATACCTTGGGGTGTAAAAATTAAAGGGGGCATAGGCTCAATGCTGTCTGAAAGCAAAACGAAAGAAGGCAACGGAAAGCGTTCATCTGTAAATACGCTGGAAAAAAGTTATTGAACGCGTTGGCTGCGTCGCCGTCCGATAGTGGCACACCATGCTCATCAGTTAGATCTGGGTGGGCGTCCCTTTCTTTCGGATTAACGACACGCCAAAACTTTCTGGGGTCGGATCGCAAAGTATCTGGTAGTGTCTGGCCATAAAATTTCCTCTTGGCGTTTTTTACTTCGTGCTTGCACGTATTTGAAACAGCGTGGTAATTTGTCCAATGTAGGGATGTATTAAACCTCGTAGCATCTTGAAAGAGCCGTTTCTTTTTATTCAGGAGTGTCTTTATAGATCGGGTGAACCATGGGGAGGCCGGATTCGATGCTATTGAAAAGGTAGGAATGTGACGTGACAACACTTCTTGAAGTTTACTTCTGATCAAGTTCCAGTTTTCATTGACAGAGCGTGATGCGTGGTTGCGCGTGAAGTCTATAACGAATTGAGCCATAGTTGTGTTTATGTCTACTGTGTTTGCACGTGAGTAGTCGTGAATTTTTTTCCGAGCCTTGGTGGAGCGTTGAACAGGGAAGGCTGCATTGACAGAAATAATCTTGTGGTCACTAATCTGGTCAATAATATTGACGCCCAACACGCACTGAGGATGTGTAGTTAGAAATAGGTCTAAGATGGCGTTATTTCTTGTGGGTTCAGAAACCATCTGGTGAAGACCGTTGATACGTAGAGTTTGAAGAAAAGCACTGGACTGAAGTGGGTTAAGACAGTTGTCATGGAGTTGAAGATTCGACCAATTGATGCCGGGAAAATTAAAATCCCCAGTCGACGACAAGTGGGTGATTAGGAAATGATTTAGTTATGGTTCCTACGGAATTATAGAAACATTCATTGAATTCATCATTCTGCGAATTTGGAGGACGATAACAAACACCGAGGAGCAGAAATCGGAAGTCCAGTTGCAAGCGTACCCACAGCATTTCTAGAGGCGAAATGTTTTCAATGACCGAGCAAGTAATATCCTTTCTAACAGCGATAAGAACGCCGCCTCCTCTTTGTGTCGTTCGGTCTTTTCTATAAATGTTATAAGTATTAGATAAGATAAGTTCGGCACTGTTGATATCGGGGCATAACCAAGTCTCCGTTCCAAATATGATATCTGGTTGACAGCTTACGGTGATGTTTTCAAATTCTGCTTGTTTTGAAATGATGCTTCGAAAGTTGGCTACTAAAAATGATAATCGGGGTAAGTGTGCAATGTCAGTACTAGAACTTTGGGCAAGTCATTCGTTAGAAGCGCTAACTGGGGAACGCCCTCCGAGCTGAAAGACGTTTTGGCTGGAATGGGAGTACTCATAGATCTGGTTGTTTACGTATAGCTTATCAAACTTAATTTTGTACCTTGTTCCTTCGTCTCTGTACACAGAAGCGTACTCCCACAGTTTCTGTCGCGCCAGCCTGGTTTTATCGGAATAATCTTCCGAGATAGACACTTTTGGTGAAGTTACGTTTTTCAGTTTGGAAGCGTTACGAAGCATCTCCTCTTTACTTTTGAAGTTTAAAAGTTTCACAATAATCGGCCTATGGAAACCGTCTCTCTTGCGACCGATGCGATGCGCTCTTTCCACCTCGCCCAAGTTCACCCCCAAATTTCTTGTTACGAACTCACGTATGATTGTCTCAGCTTGGTTCCAAGTTTCATTATCGCTCTCTGGTAATCCCTTAAAAATAAGGTTGTTCCTCCTTAACCGATTGTTTAGGTCATTGACAACATTTTCGAGAGACTCTGACTGAATTTGCAAGGCAGCAGTGTTTTGTTGAAGCTCGCCCAGAGTTGACTTCACTGTTGTTAAGTTCTCGTTGATGACTTTGATCTCTTCCACTTTTTTTTCCAAATTACCAACGCGGACTCCCAGATCGGTGATACTCCCCTTTATTTCGTCTAGCTTTTTTGAGTTATCAAGCTGATTTTGGGCCGAGTTAGCAATCAGGGCCTCGATTGATACCCTAAGTTGGTCAATCTTTTCCGAGTTAGTCGTGGGCCCGGGGTTTGACTCGACGTCGCCCGCATTTGACAAGAGCATAAGCATGACAGATGTAACGACAAGTAGCTTCAGACAACCCGCATCACAGAAACGCTGAATGTACAGACATTTGAACATCGGAAAGTGTTTATCTCTGGTTTTCCTCGGGTGAAAACAGCCAACCCGGGCTCTGTAAGTTGCAACATCAACGCCCATCTAAGCACTCAGGGGATTCACGGCCTTACAAAACGAAGCAGAAAATGCCCTGTTTTGGGCTTACCTGCAAATTCGGGGTGATTAGCACAGAGCTTGGGCCGCGAATCCCGCAGATACTCCGGTGCTGGCTTCTTTGAAGGCCGTGACGCTATCCCACTGTGCTCCGATGCTCTTGCGACGCTGACCGGCACACCGGACGGTAGAGGCCGCTTGCGCAGATCAGTGCAGGCGAGTGGTGACGTGGTTCGTGACAGGAGGGGGCGTGAGCCGCGAATCCCGCAGATACTCCGGTGCTGGCTTCTTTGAAGGCCGCGCCGCTATCCCGCCGTGCTGCGATGCTCTTACGACGTTGACCGGCACACCGGACGGTAGAGGCCGCTTGCGCAGATCAGTGCAGGCGAGTGGTGACGTGGTTCGTGACAGGAGGGGGCGTGTGAGCCGCGAATCCCGCAGATACTCCGGTGCTGGCTTCTTTTGAAGGCCGCGCCGCTATCCCGCCGTGCTGCGATGCTCTTACGACGTTGACCGGCACACCGGACGGTAGAGGCCGCTTGCGCAGATCAGTGCAGGCGAGTGGTGACGTGGTTCGTGACAGGAGGGGGCGTGAGCCGCGAATCCCGCAGATACTCCGGTGCTGGCTTCTTTTGAAGGCCGCGCCGCTATCCCGCCGTGCTGCGATGCTCTTACGACGTTGACCGGCACACCGGACGGTAGAGGCCGCTTGCGCAGATCAGTGCAGGCGAGTGGTGACGTGGTTCGTGACAGGAGGGGGCGTGAGCCGCGAATCCCGCAGATACTCCGGTGCTGGCTTCTTTGAAGGCCGCGCCGCTATCCCGCCGTGCTGCGATGCTCTGACGACGTTGACCGGCACACCGGACGGTAGAGGCCGCTTGCGCAGATCAGTGCAGGCGAGTGGTGACGTGGTTCGTGACAGGAGGGGGCGTGAGCCGCGAATCCCGCAGATACTCCGGTGCTGGCTTCTTTGAAGGCCGCGCCGCTATCCCGCCGTGCTGCGATGCTCTTACGACGTTGACCGGCACACCGGACGGTAGAGGCCGCTTGCGCAGATCAGTGCAGGCGAGTGGTGACGTGGTTCGTGACAGGAGGGGCGTGAGCCGCGAATCCCGCAGATACTCCGGTGCTGGCTTCTTTTGAAGGCCGCGCCGCTATCCCGCCGTGCTGCGATGCTCTGACGACGTTGACCGGCACACCGGACGGTAGAGGCCGCTTGCGCAGATCAGTGCAGGCGAGTGGTGACGTGGTTCGTGACAGGAGGGGGCGTGAGCCGCGAATCCCGCAGATACTCCGGTGCTGGCTTCTTTGAAGGCCGCGCCGCTATCCCGCCGTGCTGCGATGCTCTTACGACGTTGACCGGCACACCGGACGGTAGAGGCCGCTTGCGCAGATCAGTGCAGGCGAGTGGTGACGTGGTTCGTGACAGGAGGGGGCGTGAGCCGCGAATCCCGCAGATACTCCGGTGCTGGCTTCTTTTGAAGGCCGCGCCGCTATCCCGCCGTGCTGCGATGCTCTTACGACGTTGACCGGCACACCGGACGGTAGAGGCCGCTTGCGCAGATCAGTGCAGGCGAGTGGTGACGTGGTTCGTGACAGGAGGGGCGTGAGCCGCGAATCCCGCAGATACTCCGGTGCTGGCTTCTTTTGAAGGCCGCGCCGCTATCCCGCCGTGCTGCGATGCTCTTGACGACGTTGACCGGCACACCGGACGGTAGAGGCCGCTTGCGCAGATCAGTGCAGGCGAGTGGTGACGTGGTTCGTGACAGGAGGGGGCGTGAGCCGCGAATCCCGCAGATACTCCGGTGCTGGCTTCTTTTGAAGGCCGCGCCGCTATCCCGCCGTGCTGCGATGCTCTGACGACGTTGACCGGCACACCGGACGGTAGAGGCCGCTTGCGCAGATCAGTGCAGGCGAGTGGTGACGTGGTTCGTGACAGGAGGGGGCGTGAGCCGCGAATCCCGCAGATACTCCGGTGCTGGCTTCTTTGAAGGCCGCGCCGCTATCCCGCCGTGCTGCGATGCTCTGACGACGTTGACCGGCACACCGGACGGTAGAGGCCGCTTGCGCAGATCAGTGCAGGCGAGTGGTGACGTGGTTCGTGACAGGAGGGGCGTGAGCCGCGAATCCCGCAGATACTCCGGTGCTGGCTTCTTTTGAAGGCCGCGCCGCTATCCCGCCGTGCTGCGATGCTCTGACGACGTTGACCGGCACACCGGACGGTAGAGGCCGCTTGCGCAGATCAGTGCAGGCGAGTGGTGACGTGGTTCGTGACAGGAGGGGGCGTGAGCCGCGAATCCCGCAGATACTCCGGTGCTGGCTTCTTTTGAAGGCCGCGCCGCTATCCCGCCGTGCTGCGATGCTCTGACGACGTTGACCGGCACACCGGACGGTAGAGGCCGCTTGCGCAGATCAGTGCAGGCGAGTGGTGACGTGGTTCGTGACAGGAGGGGGCGTGAGCCGCGAATCCCGCAGATACTCCGGTGCTGGCTTCTTTGAAGGCCGCGCCGCTATCCCGCCGTGCTGCGATGCTCTGACGACGTTGACCGGCACACCGGACGGTAGAGGCCGCTTGCGCAGATCAGTGCAGGCGAGTGGTGACGTGGTTCGTGACAGGAGGGGGCGTGAGCCGCGAATCCCGCAGATACTCCGGTGCTGGCTTCTTTGAAGGCCGCGCCGCTATCCCGCCGTGCTGCGATGCTCTTACGACGTTGACCGGCACACCGGACGGTAGAGGCCGCTTGCGCAGATCAGTGCAGGCGAGTGGTGACGTGGTTCGTGACAGGAGGGGGCGTGAGCCGCGAATCCCGCAGATACTCCGGTGCTGGCTTCTTTGAAGGCCGCGCCGCTATCCCGCCGTGCTGCGATGCTCTTGACGACGTTGACCGGCACACCGGACGGTAGAGGCCGCTTGCGCAGATCAGTGCAGGCGAGTGGTGACGTGGTTCGTGACAGGAGGGGGCGTGAGCCGCGAATCCCGCAGATACTCCGGTGCTGGCTTCTTTGAAGGCCGCGCCGCTATCCCGCCGTGCTGCGATGCTCTTACGACGTTGACCGGCACACCGGACGGTAGAGGCCGCTTGCGCAGATCAGTGCAGGCGAGTGGTGACGTGGTTCGTGACAGGAGGGGGCGTGAGCCGCGAATCCCGCAGATACTCCGGTGCTGGCTTCTTTGAAGGCCGCGCCGCTATCCCGCCGTGCTGCGATGCTCTTACGACGTTGACCGGCACACCGGACGGTAGAGGCCGCTTGCGCAGATCAGTGCAGGCGAGTGGTGACGTGGTTCGTGACAGGAGGGGCGTGAGCCGCGAATCCCGCAGATACTCCGGTGCTGGCTTCTTTTGAAGGCCGCGCCGCTATCCCCGCCGTGCTGCGATGCTCTTACGACGTTGACCGGCACACCGGACGGTAGAGGCCGCTTGCGCAGATCAGTGCAGGCGAGTGGTGACGTGGTTCGTGACAGGAGGGGGCGTGAGCCGCGAATCCCGCAGATACTCCGGTGCTGGCTTCTTTGAAGGCCGCGCCGCTATCCCGCCGTGCTGCGATGCTCTTACGACGTTGACCGGCACACCGGACGGTAGAGGCCGCTTGCGCAGATCAGTGCAGGCGAGTGGTGACGTGGTTCGTGACAGGAAGGGGCGTGAGCCGCGAATCCCGCAGATACTCCGGTGCTGGCTTCTTTGAAGGCCGCGCCGCTATCCCGCCGTGCTGCGATGCTCTTACGACGTTGACCGGCACACCGGACGGTAGAGGCCGCTTGCGCAGATCAGTGCAGGCGAGTGGTGACGTGGTTCGTGACAGGAGGGGGCGTGAGCCGCGAATCCCGCAGATACTCCGGTGCTGGCTTCTTTGAAGGCCGCGCCGCTATCCCGCCGTGCTGCGATGCTCTTACGACGTTGACCGGCACACCGGACGGTAGAGGCCGCTTGCGCAGATCAGTGCAGGCGAGTGGTGACGTGGTTCGTGACAGGAGGGGGCGTGAGCCGCGAATCCCGCAGATACTCCGGTGCTGGCTTCTTTCGAAGGCCGCGCCGCTATCCCGCCGTGCTGCGATGCTCTTACGACGTTGACCGGCACACCGGACGGTAGAGGCCGCTTGCGCAGATCAGTGCAGGCGAGTGGTGACGTGGTTCGTGACAGGAAGGGGCGTGAGCCGCGAATCCCGCAGATACTCCGGTGCTGGCTTCTTTGAAGGCCGCGCCGCTATCCCGCCGTGCTGCGATGCTCTTACGACGTTGACCGGCACACCGGACGGTAGAGGCCGCTTGCGCAGATCAGTGCAGGCGAGTGGTGACGTGGTTCGTGATAGGAAGGGGCGTGTGGCGTCCGCTGAAGGAATCTGCAAATTCGGGGTGATTAGCACAGAGCTTGGGCCGCGAATCCCGCAGATACTCCGGTGCTGGCTTCTTTTAAAGGCCGTGACGATATCCCACTGTGCTCCGATGCTCTTGCGACGCTGACCGGCACACCGGACGGTAGAGGCCGCTTGCGCAGATCAGTGCAGGCGAGTGGTGACGTGGTTCGTGACAGGAGGGGCGTGAGCCGCGAATCCCGCAGATACTCCGGTGCTGGCTTCTTTGAAGGCCGCGCCGCTATCCCGCCGTGCTGCGATGCTCTTACGACGTTGACCGGCACACCGGACGGTAGAGGCCGCTTGCGCAGATCAGTGCAGGCGAGTGGTGACGTGGTTCGTGATAGGAAGGGGCGTGTGGCGTCCGCTGAAGGAATCTGCAAATTCAGGGTGATTAGCACAGAGCTTGGGCCGCGAATCCCCGGGCCCCCGACTGAGAGTGAGAGTGTCTCGTAATCATTCAGTTTCTCCCTGCTACTGCCTTAGCAATGTTTCTTTACTTTCTGTGTCGTCTTACAAGTACCTGGGCGTACACAAAACATCTGATCTTTTCTGGAAAATACATATTGGATTACGTTATTATTAATGCTAATCGCATGCTTGGCTATTTAAAACGTAATTTCTTTAGCTCTCCCTCCTTTGAAATTAACTCTTTATAAAACACTTGTACGCTCAAAGCTTGAATACGCGTCGTCTATCTGGGACCTGATCCTTTTACATTTGGTTAGACCCCTAGAAGCTGTTCAAAATCGTTCCGCTCGTTTTATCTTCAGTAATTATCAACGCGCTGCAAGTGTCCCCTCTATAAAATCTAACTTATCTTTGCCTAGTCTTGCCTCACGCCGAAAGGTGTCTCCTCCATAAAGTATTTCACACTAACTCATTCCTCAGTCAACGTCTCCGTCTTGATCATCCTCATAAAGTACCTATGATCACCCTCATAAACTACGATAAACCACCTATGTAGCACGAACACATTTCAACAATCTTTCAATCCCAAAACGTTCTTTGGATTAGAACCGCCTTCCCACCTCCGTCGCCATAATCCAGGCGGATGATTTGTTTAAAACTGCTGTTTCTAATTTCTATTGTTCATAAATATTATGTGCTTTGCCTTTAAGTTATTTATTGTATATTTTTCTTGTTGATAACAACCCACTCCCCTCTGTAATACCGTCAGCCTCGAGGGTATTGAAATAAATAAATAAATGAACTGTTATCAAACAGCAGCAGCAGTAAAGCGTGCGGCACCGGCGACACTTCGCGAGCGGAAGGTACGAATTCTTCCGAGCCGAGATCGCGAGATGCACGGCAAGAAAGGAAGTCACCTGTGCGCGCCCAAGGCTGGCCAAGCTGGCTTACGGTGGACTCCGCCGAAATCGGGGGGCCCACTTTTCTCGGATTGAGATCTGGAGTGGGAGCTGATCCAAAACGACGGGTGGAACTCGTCCGTCTTGATCACGATCGCCGAGGGAAATAGACGCGCTTCAGAAAAGTCCATCTCGGCGCGCTCGAAAGGACCAGTTAAGGTTTCTCGAACTATCTACGAAGCTTAGAAGACCTGCATATTTTGAGTTTTGGGATGAAAGGTAACGCAAAAAGGTCATCCTTTGCGTTGCCATTTAGCACGCGATTCTTAAAGTACAGCCTAACCTACGGGAGCACCAGATGAGTTTCAGAGCGGGTGCTGTAGCTTTTTTGTCTTTTTTGAGTGAGGATGCTGTGTGTACAGCTCCTGTAGTGGATGAAAGTTTCTACGTTGGGGACAAGCAGGGACAAGCCCTTCTTTCAAATGCGTCTAGTCTCCTTGAGCTTCGGGACAGAAATAAACGCTAGTCTTCGGCGCTAATCCCGCAGCTACTCGCCTCGTAGCAAGGTTGTTGCAGTAGGGGGCTCGTGAAATCGTGAAAATTATAGGGGGTTTCGAACCCTCCAACTCCCTGCCTACGCCAGATGCTTTCCCCTCCTTGCAAATATCAGCTGATCTTCCAGCATCTTGTCTCTTTCTGTGCAGAATTGTTCGTTGATAATTAAACATATCACTAAAATTCGAAAGTAATTTGTAATTTGAGTAGAAGTTGCTCAAAAAAGGTAATTAAAGTAAACTACTAATTACCGAAATAAAATGTCCTTGAAAGTTACTAAACTACCCAGAAAATTAGTTCGGGAAGAGTAGTTGAACTACGTGCATTCTGCTTCATACGAACTAGCCCAGCTCACCCCAATTCCTCATTAGTTGGAGCTTATTTGACGCTTGCACAAAGTAAGATGGGCCAGTTACCAGTTGGTAGTAGTTGTACATGAATAAACAGCTAAAACAATTGGGGCTCCAATCCACGCTGTAAAGGTGGTTGGCCAGCGAAGCTGTGATATCACCTGCAACGATTGCCTACTGCACTATACGAAATGCCGCCGCCGGTCGCAGCACGCCGCCGCTGGTCGTATTGCCGTTTCTTTTCCCTTTGCCGCTCCTAGTATTCACGCTGCTCCTCGCAGGTCCTAACTATGCGTGGCCTATTCATCGCGGTGCTGCACCAACAATGAAATCAGTTGCTATACTTTGTTTCATCTTACGCTTGAGTGCAGCTGATGTTACGCGCCATCGGAGCCAATCGGAGGGCGTGTGGGTGTCATGTGATCTTAAAGAGGGGGCACAGCGACGCGCGGAAAGCGTATCACGGGCCACGTCCACAGAACGGAATTTTCAAAGATAGCTCGTAGCATCCGCTGCGTCCGGAGGTAAAGGAGGCGGGTTCTTGTTTTATATATAAAAGGCTAGTGACGTCACTCCCTACGTTGCAAGCTGCCGTCGCCGCGGCAGCTTTTCGCACTTCACACGAGGGCTTCGAATGACGTCAACCCCCTTTCGAAGCAACTGCAAACCTAATCCTTACCGGAACGCGTGAGAGGGTGTTCCTATTGGTCACACGCGCCTTATCATCCGTCATGTGGTTTTGATGATTGTTTTGTGGTTTTCTTTTTTGAAACGGGTGCTGAGCTGTATGCTGTACGCCTGATTTCATAGGAGAAATGCTGTTTGGCCTTCATTTATTCGCCGGGAGTTTTTTTGCTTGCGACGACGACACGAAAATTTCCTTGGCTGGTAGAAATATACAGCTTCGCTGTAAAAACGAGAACAGCGATAGAAAGAAAGCATGACAAAGCTGTACTCGTATTTTCACAATTCCTGTCATGTGTCAGCGAAATATCGTTGGCGTTTTCGGGAAAGGAGCTGTCGTTCCTGTGGGAGAAATGAGTCATATATGTCAAGGGTGAACGATCTATACCCGTTTTCACCTCAAGATCCATAGTAAAAAAGGTCCGGCCTCTCGCGGAGCATTACTGATTTCCCCCGTTATGCAGATAATTAAGATATTCGTAGATAATTTTTAGATTAGTTTTATGTTATCGTATCAAGACGCACACGTTCCAAACGCCAAAAGCATCGCTTTTTCCTCCGACAACCAAATCTCGAAGAACTACTTCGTGCCGCGTATGAACAATGCGCAAAACTTGCTTTTTCCTGCGGTGAAAACAGGTATGGATTATGACCTGTTGCTTGGTTCGCGGGTGTAGTCATGTGTGTTGTAATCTTTTAAGATACTATGAATGTTATGCGTCAATAGATCCAATGCGGGTTAAGAGGTCCAATTACTCGAGAACTGCCGCGTCATATTGCAAGGGGGTCATGGCAAAGCCCCTCGCCACTCGTCCCCTGGTCGCGGGGAGGCGTTCTAGAATAAAGATCAAAAAAGGATTTTCGGAATACAAAGAAAGAATAAAACACATGAAGGACGAACACAGACACAAAGTTCTTTCTGTGTATTTTGTAGTTTTCAACGCGCTCTGCTACGCGTACATAAAGGATTTCCGACTAAATGCCTTAATATTTGTTTAAAATAAAATGGAAACAGACTTAGGTTTGAGGCGCCTCTCAACTTCGCACCGCTTTCCGGTTTGAGGTAGAAAACGAACTCGAGGGGGACAAAGTACAGCTTATGATAGGGTAGATTTGTGTTAGCGAACAAGTTCGTACAAGAAAATCGACACAAAGTGCGTGTTGATTTTCCGATGAAAAATTATTTAATTTAGTTGTCTTATCGTTAAGGAAAAAAAAATGAAAGCCATTTACAACTCCCTGGAACGCCGAATTAGAGCGCAGCTCTAGAGGAGGAGGAGGGAAAGGTGCAGAGAGAAGGCTATGCCCTTCCTCCTCTCCTGCTCGCCTTCCATTTTGGGGGAAATATTTCGCTAAATTTAGCGGGAGAATTTTTCCGCTAGATTTAGCGGGGAAATTTTTGCCACTAGATTTAGCGGGGAAACTTTTTTCGCTAGATTTAGCCGGAAAATTTTTTCGCTGAATTTAGCGGGGAAGTTTTTTTCCGCTAGCTTTAGCGGGGAAATTGTTCCGCTAGATTTAGCGGGAAATTTTCCCGCTAGAGTTAGCGGGGAAATGTTTTCGCCAGGAAAATGTTTTCGCTAGATTTAGCGGGGAAATGTTTCTGCTAGATTTAGCAACGAATTTTTATTAGTGGGAATATTTTTCGGCTAGATCTAGCGGGGAAGTTTTTTCGCTTAATTTAGCAGGGAAATTTTTCCACTAGGTTTAGCAGGAAAATTTTTCCGCTGAATTTAGCGGAGAAATATTTTCCGCTAGATGTAGCGGGGAAATTTTTCCGCTAAATTTACCAGGGTAATTTTCCGCTAAATTTAGCTGGGAAATTTACCCATAATGCATCGCGGGGTTACGCCGACGCCGCCGGCGACGCCGACGCCGACGCCGCTCAAGCCGGAAGCGGGCGCCTAAGAGCTGCGCTCTAAAAGACCCACCACCACGATCATGGGAGATGACGCCGTTCGCACGTTTTTGAAACGCGATTTAATCGCGTTCACGCTCGCTACAAATATGTGCTATGGTCACCTTGTGGGGGATGTGTGACCTACACGAAATCCGTTTCTCTTTTGAAAAAAGCTAACTCAGTGAGCGCCGCAAAACAATGACGGTCTTGCGTGTTTAGAGGTCCCCATCTACTCTCTCGGACACTTTATTTGACAAACACGTTCGTCGCTGTTGGCGTTTTGTTGTTGAACCAACTACGAGATCCTCCGCTTGGAATTTTTTCATTATACAAGAAATATGAAAAAGAGAGAAAATGAAGATAATGAACCGTACGCAGTCAACACAAATCTGAGTGGTTTTTGTAGCTACTGAGACATCGCGATCCTTGTAAGCCACCCGAGTCGACATATCTTTAACCCGAAGATTAGCAATTTAATCGGGGCCGTACGACTGCTGCATTCTGTTTCCACTTGAAGGCTGGTTCCAAGTGTTGCGACCGACTACGACCAAGTCTGACAGAAACTGTTTTAAGCCTCTTACGACTGCGCAGCAGCAATGACAGCCGTAAGCGGCTTTAAACCCCGTTGTCGTAGCAACCCGTGAAAAGATTAACGTCACCAGCCGTTGCAAGCGCACACCGTCTGACCCACGTGGGTGTGTGCCAGCTCAACCGATCCTGCACCGAGATTGTGTCACGTGACCTTTCGGTTCGATTTCGCGCCCAGCGAGATGTCACGTGACGGCTTCTGGCATAGGCTGCTGTCAATCCTTAGGTGAAACCAAGTATAACCCGGGCTCTTTACGTGCACCACACAGTAGTAACGCCGATGCTGGTTCTTCGTACAGCCTGGTGCTAGTTAGCAGTCATATGCTGCACTGGCCATATCGGTTATATACTGCGGAAAGGCATGCGGTTGATTGAAAAACATTATGCTGTCCAACTCATCCACACAACCCAACATTGTTTGCCAGACGAGCTCATCCTCGTAATTAAGTCACCTACTAACTGGTTGTTGATTTCTAAATTCAAGAAGCAACCTGCGTGCCCACGACCGTACAGACCGCACAACTGTCGGGAGGTTCCTGTGGCAGTCAAGCACACCGCAGAACGAGATGGCGTTGGTCGCCAGCAGATTGAAATGAAAAACGCACAAAGCCAGTCGTTTCCGAGGCCACTGCACCTTTCCGAGTGCAGTGACCGTCACCCCTCCTTGCCACCCGAAATCTGTCATTCATCGTTGTTTCGCTTTTCTTTCTTCTCCTGCTCCTCTTGTTCGAACTTTCTTCGAAGCCCTTCCCCCCCTTTCCCGGTGATTGGACAGGGAGTCAAGAGGTCCAACGAGTGAAAAGGTTCAATTACGGATATTTTGACTCGCCAGACAAGAGTCAAGATATCCAATGTGGGTCAAGAGGTCCAACGAGTCAAGAGATACGACGAGTCAGAAGGTCCAATAATGGATCTTTTGACGCGTTGGATATTTTGACTCGTTGGACCTCGTTGAACATCGGACTCGGAATCGCTGCAGAAAAAGTCCGGCAGGTGGCAAATCATAACACAGGACTGAAGAAATAATTCCGTCGAGTCTTGGTGAGGAGTTCGTGAAATATTGGCAATGAGGGAACTCGACTTCATTCCTGGTCATGAACAAAAAGCTTGACGTGCTGAATGCATGTGAAGTACGCGTGATAACGTGCCCAGGGCAATTCGGTTTAACTATTCCTGTTTCTTGTTTCTTTTTTAAGGATGTGACTTTTCTTTTAAAGTGCAGTTTTTCTGAGGGAATGCTCTAAAGTAATAACACATTTTCTTTTAGATGCTAAAAACTCCAAATTCGGTGCTACGGCTATCGGTATGGCTGCCGCTAGTTGTCCAAGGCGGCCTCTTGGTTAACATTCCTCGGGTGAGTTCAGACGCCTTCGATTTGCACTAATATGCACCTTTCCTTAAACTGGAATGTGCGCGATTGTGTATAGCGAAGTTACCATGTGTTTTCGTCACTTATAGCAATTCTATTGAATCGACACCCAACGAGTTTTCGGTGTTTGACACTTGGTTCCAGAACTCAACCAACGCCAGCCCATCATCCTGGACTCCTCTGCTTGGTGACAGTAGCCGTCAAGCTATTGGAAAAGAGAATGCGCCACCACCACCCGCAGCGTGGAACGATTCACTGCTAGGACCGGTTGAATCCCGAGAGGCAGCGCCGGCCTTCTCCGAGTCCCCCGCGCAAGGCCGCCAGCCGGGCGTGTTGGACCGGCGTTCGACGAAGCGGCTTTTGTTGCCGAGGTTGGCGGACCACGAGCGTCGACGGAGGGCAGCTGACGAGGAGGCTGGAAGCTCCAACATCTTTGAGACGCCTGTGGGGCAGGCGCTGCTAGACAGCCTGTCGCACGGCTACACCCGAGAGCGAGGCCTGGGCAACGGTCTGGCCGAAAAGGTGGGCCGGGGCTCGCCGCTGTCCATCATTTGGCCCCGGGCAGCCGACAGGGTGGAGCGCCGGGAGACGCATTACGACCGCGGGGAGCTGTTCAGCCTGTTGGTGCGCCGGGCGCTCATGGACAGCCTCTGCTACCCGGGCTACGGTCTGCGTGCCAACCCCGAAGGTAGGGCCTCCAGATTCAACGACACGCACAGATGTTCACGTACCTTGAATGAGGATATCATCAAAAATTGCATTATGCGATCGACACCTTCTTTTTTAAACAATTATGCGTGGCCTTGCTGGCAATCGATTTCCTATTGCTTGACTGGGCCCACCGAGGAGACGCCAGCGAACAACAACTCAATTAATCAAACAATGTTGCTGTTTTTTGTGGTGGTGTTTTTGTTGAGCATACCCGGTCAAGTGGCCCTTTTTCTTTGTGTTCTTCGCACCTCTAATGTCTGTGAATGAATGCGAGCGTTGCTTTCGTTTGTTAGTACTATTGGCGTTATTTAAATGTCTTGGAGCACAAAGGCTCAGTCTGTGCCGCACCAAATATGTTTTTTCGCTTTTCGAGGGTCTCTTTTTTGTACTGGTCTCACACAAAAAGGTTTTCACTTTTAAATCAATTAGGAGTCACTACTGCTATGCAATCCGGCTGCATTTCTTTACTTACCTCTCACCCCTCCCTGCCCCGTGGGGTTCGGCGGAGGTGGGGAGGGGATGACTGCAAGACGCAATTTGAACATCCAAGCTATTTTTTTAAGGCGAAAGCCTTCTATGCTTATTACGGGAAAAGGCGGCGTCGGCGTTGTGCCCAAAAGATGTCCATAAAAATAAGTCATGAAGCACGTGCCGCTCAAGGTCAACGCGGACGCGCCTCAGAAATAAAACAGAAAGAAATGTAGAGCAGCGCAGATGCTTCGTCACAGAAGCCGTGAAGCCGGCGGGGACGCACCGCCGGCGCAGTGGGGGAGCGGGATGCCATCGCCGGAGCGCCGTGTTCAAAAGATGGGCGCTCTGCCTCCGGCGCGTCAGTTGGGCTTCCGACTTGATCTGTGCTCGTTATGTGCCTCATGCGATAGACTGTGAGTGAGCCGCGCCTACATCTACGGCCTCGATATCCGCAGCAGCGTCTAAATCTACGGAAGTACACCGAATACAATCTTGGCAGAAACAACTCGAAAACATTTCACCCGCGTGACTATAATGCTTTCGCATTTTACACGTAAGCACTCTTAACTGTCTTCGGCGTGGTTTTTTAATTTTTTTACTACGGTTCTGGAGGTGAAAACCAGTATTGTCGGGATAAACTTTATTTCAATCTTTTTTTTTAATTCTCTCTGCCCTTGAACAGTAGGCGACCTTTTTTATGATTACATAGCTAGTCAGAAGGGATATACCTGGCTACAAGATTGAATCAAAATCGAGTGACCGCTCAACTCAGCAAGAAGAAACGGTTTCCCTTGCTTCATTTATTAACAACCAGGGACGATAATGTTAAAGGGGTAGTTTAATGTTGAAAGAATTTGAATTTTATATGACATGTTTACCCTAGTACAAAGTGGGTCCCACGTGGGGCCCACGTTGGTTTTGAAACATTTGGGCTGCCCATCGGGCTTCCCTCGTGAGACACACAGCGGATTTAATTGGCAGCCCATTTTGGCTTTCCCTTTGGGGCTTACGGGGCCCACCGGGGCAGCCCATATGGGCTGTTCTCGTGGTACCCACGGGGGCTTGCCTGGGCAGCCCACTTTCTGTCGATGGACCTAGCTCAAAGTGGGCTCTAAAATAGTCCCACCCGGCTTTGCAGGTTGCCTCGGAGGACCCACAAAGATCCTTCTTGGGCAGCCTAGCTTAACTTTCTCTTTGAGACTTGCAGGGGGCTCACCGGGGCAGCCCACATGGGCTGTTCTCGCGGTACCCACGGGGCTTACCTGGGCAGCCCACTTTCTGTCGAGGGACCTAGCTCAAAGTGGGCTCTAAGATAGTCCCACCACGGCTTTGCAGGTTGCCTCGGAGGAACCACAAAGAGCTTTCTTGGGCAGCCTAGTTTGGTTTTCCCTTTGAGACTTACAGGGAGCCCACTGGGGCAGCCCACATGGGCTGTTCTCGTGGTACCCACGGAGGCTTACCTGGGCAGCCCACTTTCTGTCGAGGGACCTAGCTCAAAGTGGGCTCTAAAATAGTCCAACCCCGGCTTTGCAGGTTGCCTCGGAGGACCCACAAAGAGCCTTCTTGGGCAGCCCAGTTTGGCTTTCCCTTTGAGACTTACAGGGAGCCCTCTGGGGCAGCCCACATGGGCTGTTCTCGTGGTACCCACGGGGGCTTACCTGGGCAGCCCACTTTCTGTCGAGGGACCTAGCTCAAAGTGGGCTCTAATATAGTCCCACCCGGCTTTGCAGATTACCTCGGAGGACCCACAAAGATGCTTCTTGGGCAGCCTAGCTTAACTTTCTCTTTGAGACTTGCAGGGGGCCCACTGGGGCAGCCCACATGGGCTGTTATCG
The DNA here is from genome assembly GCA_037355805.1 of Ixodes ricinus. NCBI lineage: Eukaryota > Metazoa > Arthropoda > Arachnida > Ixodida > Ixodidae > Ixodes > Ixodes ricinus. The sequence continues at coordinate 15,195 of JAZHYW010042673.1, read as the reverse complement.
TGGTACCCACGGGGGCTTACCTGGGCAGCCCATTTTCTGTCGATGGACCTAGCTCAAAGTGGGCTCTAAGATAGTCCCACCCCGGCTTTGCAGGTTGCCTCGGAGGACCCACAAAGATCCTTCTTGGGCAGCCTAGCTTAACTTTCTCTTTGAGACTTGTAGGAGGCTTACCGGGGCAGCCCACATGGGCTGTTCTCAGTGGTACCCACGGGGCTTACCTGGGCAGCCCACTTTCTGTCGAGGGACCTAGCTCAAAGTGGGCTCTAAGATAGTCCCACCACGGCTTTGCAGGTTGCCTCGGAGGACCCACAAAGAGCTTTCTTGGGCAGCCTAGTTTGGCTTTCCCTTTGAGACTTACAGGGAGCCCACTGGGGCAGCCCACATGGGCTGTTCTCGTGGTACCCACGGAGGCTTACCTGGGCAGCCCACTTTCTGTCGAGGGACCTAGCTCAAAGTGGGCTCTAAAATAGTCCAACCCCGGCTTTGCAGGTTGCCTCGGAGGACCCACAAAGAGCCTTCTTGGGCAGCCCAGTTTGGCTTTCCCTTTGAGACTTACAGGGAGCCCTCTGGGGCAGCCCACATGGGCTGTTCTCGTGGTACCCACGGGGCTTACGTGGGCAGCCCACTTTCTGTCGAGGGACCTAGCTCAAAGTGGGCTCTAATATAGTCCCACCCGGCTTTGCAGATTACCTCGGAGGACCCACAAAGATGCTTCTTGGGCGGCCTAGCTTAACTTTCTCTTTGAGACTTGCAGGGAGACACCAGGGGCGGCCCACATGGGCTGTTCTCCCGCAGTACCCACAGGGCTTACCTGGGCTGACCCACTTTCTGTCGAGGGACCTAGCTCAAGTGGGCTCCTAAGATAGTCCCACCCCGGCTTTGCAGGTTGCCTCGGAGGACCCACAAGATCCTTCTTGGGCAGCCTAGCTTAACTTTCTCTTTGAGACTTGTAGGAGGCTTACCGGGGCAGCCCATGGGCTGTTATAACGGTACCCACAGGGCCTGGGCAGCCCACTTTCTGTCGAGGGACCTAGCTCAAAGTAGGCTCTAAGATAGTCCCACCACGGCTTTGCAGGTTGCCTCGGAGGAACCACAAAGAGCTTTCTTGGGCAGCCTAGCTTAGCTTTCCCTTTGAGACTTACAGGGAGCCCACTGGGGCAGCCCACATGGGCTGTTCTCGCGGTACCCACGGGGGCTTACCTGGGCAGCCCACTTTCTGTCGAGGGACCTAGCTCAAAGTGGGCTCTAAGACAGTCCACACCACCGGCTTTGCAGGTTGCCTCGGAGGACCCACAAAGATCCTTCTTGGGCAGCCCAGCTTGACTTTCTCTTTGAGACTTGCAGGGAGGCTCACTCGGGGCAGCCCACATGGGCTGTTCTCGTGGTACCCACGGGGGCTTACCTGGGCAGCCCACTTTCTGTTCGATGGACCTAGCTCAAAGTGGGCTCTAAGATAGTCCCACCACCGGCTTTGCAGGTTGCCTCGGAGGACCCACAAAGATCCTTCTTGGGCAGCCTAGCTTGGCTTTCTCTTTGAGACTTGCAGGAGCCCTACTGGGGCAGCCCACATGGGCTGTTCTCGTGGTACCCACGGGGGCTTACCTGGGCAGCCCACTTTCTGTCGAGGGACCTAGCTCAAAGTGGGCTCTAAGATAGTCCCACCACGGCTTTGCAGGTTGCCTCGGAGGAACCACAAAGAGCTTTCTTGGGCAGCCTAGTTTGGTTTTCCCTTTGAGACTTACAGGGAGCCCACTGGGGCAGCCCACATGGGCTGGTTCTCCGTGGTACCCACGGGGGCTTACCTGGGCAGCCCACTTTCTGTCGAGGGACCTAGCTCAAAGTGGGCTCTAAAATAGTCCAACCCCGGCTTTGCAGGTTGCCTCGGAGGACCCACAAAGAGCCTTCTTGGGCAGCCCAGTTTGGCTTTCCCTTTGAGACTTACAGGAGCCCTCTGGGGCAGCCCACATGGGCTGTTCTCGTGGTACCCACGGGGGCTTACCTGGGCAGCCCACTTTCTGTCGAGGGACCTAGCTCAAAGTGGGCTCTAAGATAGTCCCACCACGGCTTTGCAGGTTGCCTCGGAGGAACCACAAAGATGCTTCTTGGGCAGCCTAGTTTAGCTTTCCCTTTGAGACTTACAGGGGCCCACTGGGGCAGCCCACATGGGCTGTTCTCGTGGGTACCCACGGGGGCTTACCTGGGCAGCCCACTTTCTGTCGAGGGACCTAGCTCAAAGTGGGCTTTAAGATAGTCCCACCCCGGCTTTGCAGGTTGCCTCGGAGGACCCACAAAGAGCCTTCTTGGGCAGCCCAGTTTGGCTTTCTCTTTGAGACTTGCAGGGAGCTCTCTGGAGCAGCCCACATGGGCTGTTCTCGTGGTACCCAGGGGGCTTACCTGGGCAGCCCACTTTCTGTCGATGGACCTAGCTCAAAGTGGGCTCTAAGATAGTCCTACCACGGCTTTGCAGGTTGCCTCGGAGGACCCACAAAGATCCTTCTTGGGCAGCCTAGCTTGGCTTTCCTCTTTGAGACTTGCAGGAAGCTCTCCGGGGCAGCCCACATGGGCTGTTCTCGCTGGTACCCATGGGGCTTACCTGGGCAGCCCACTTTCTGTCGAGGGACCTAGCTCAAAGTGGGCTCTAAGATAGTCCCACCACGGCTTTGCAGGTTGCCTCGGAGGAACCACAAAGAGCCTTCTTGGGCAGCCTAGCTTGGCTTTCTCTTTGAGACTTGCAGGAGCTCACTGGGGCAGCCCACATGGGCTGTTCTCGTGGTACCCACGGGGCTTACCTGGGCAGCCCACTTTCTGTCGAGGGGACCTAGCTCAAAGTGGGCTCTAAGATAGTCCCACCCCGGCTTTGCAGGCTGCCTCGGAGGACCCACAAAGATCCTTCTTGGGCAGCCTAGCTTAGCTTTCCCTTTGAGACTTGCAGGAGGCTTACTGGGGCAGCCCACATGGGCTGTTCTCGTGGTACCCACGGGGCTTACCTGGGCAGCCCACTTTCTGTCGAGGGACCTAGCTCAAAGTGGGCTCTAAGATAGTCCCACACCGGCTTTGCAGGTTGCCTCGGAGGACCCACAAAGATCCTTCTTGGGCAGCCTAGCTTAACTTTCTCTTTGAGACTTGCAGGGGGCCTACCGGGGCAGCCCACATGGGCTGTTCTCGCGGTACCCACGGGGCTTACCTGGGCAGCCCACTTTCTGTCGAGGGACCTAGCTCAAAGTGGGCTCTAAGATAGTCCCACCACGGCTTTGCAGGTTGCCTCGGAGGAACCACAAAGAGCTTTCTTGGGCAGCCTAGTTTGGTTTTCCCTTTGAGACTTACAGGGAGCCCACTGGGGCAGCCCACATGGGCTGGTTCTCGTGGTACCCACGGGGGCTTACCTGGGCAGCCCACTTTCTGTCGAGGGACCTAGCTCAAAGTGGGCTCTAAAATAGTCCAACCCCGGCTTTGCAGGTTACCTCGGAGGACCCACAAAGAGCCTTCTTGGGCAGCCCAGTTTGGCTTTCCCTTTGAGACTTACAGGGAGCCCTCTGGGGCAGCCCACATGGGCTGTTCTCGTGGTACCCACGGGGGCTTACCTGGGCAGCCCACTTTCTGTCGAGGGACCTAGCTCAAAGTGGGCTCTAATATAGTCCCACCCGGCTTTGCAGATTACCTCGGAGGACCCACAAAGATGCTTCTTGGGCAGCCTAGCTTAACTTTCTCTTTGAGACTTGCAGGGGCCCACCTGGGCAGCCCACATGGGCTGTTCTCGTGGTACCCACGGGGGCTTACCTGGGCAGCCCACTTTCTGTCGAGGGACCTAGCTCAAAGTGGGCTCTAAGATAGTCCCACCCCGGCTTTGCAGGTTGCCTCGGAGGACCCACAAAGAGCCTTCTTGGGCAGCCTAGCTTGGCTTTCCCTTTGAGACTTGCAGGGAGCCTTACTGGGGCAGCCCACATGGGCTGTTCTCGTGGTACCCACGGGGGCTTACCTGGGCAGCCCACTTTCTGTCGAGGGACCTAGCTCAAAGTGGGCTCTAAGATAGTCCCACCCCGGCTTTGCAGGTTGCCTCGGAGGACCCACAAAGAGCCTTCTTGGGCAGCCTAGCTTGGCTTTCCCTTTGAGACTTACAGGGAGCCTACTGGGGCAGCCCACATGGGCTGTTCTCGTGGTACCCACGGGGCTTACCTGGGCAGCCCACTTTCTGTCGAGGGACCTAGCTCAAAGTGGGCTCTAAGATAGTCCCACCACGGCTTTGCAGGTTGCCTCGGAGGACCCACAAAGATCCTTCTTGGGCAGCCTAGCTTGACTTTCTCTTTGAGACTTACAGGGAGCTTACTCTGGGGCAGCCCACATGGGCTGTTCTCGTGGTACCCACGGGGGCTTACCTGGGCAGCCCACTTTCTGTCGAGGGACCTAGCTCAAAGTGGGCTCTAAGATAGTCCCACCACGGCTTTGCAGGTTGCCTCGGAGGACCCACAAAGAGCCTTCTTGGGCAGCCCAGCTTAGCTTTCTCTTTGAGACTTGCAGGGAGGCCTACTGGGGCAGCCCACATGGGCTGTTCTCGTGGTACCCACGGGGCTTACCTGGGCAGCCCACTTTCTGTCGAGGGACCTAGCTCAAAGTGGGCTCTACGATAGTCCCACACCGGCTTTGCAGGTTGCCTCGGAGGACCCACAAAGATCCTTCTTGGGCAGCCTAGCTTGGCTTTCCCTTTGAGACTTGCAGGAGGCCTACTGGGGCAGCCCACATGGGCTGTTCTCGTGGTACCCACGGGGGCTTACCTGGGCAGCCCACTTTCTGTCGAGGGACCTAGCTCAAAGTGGGCTCTAAGATAGTCCCACCACGGCTTTGCAGGTTGCCTCGGAGGAACCACAAAGAGCTTTCTTGGGCAGCCTAGTTTGGTTTTCCCTTTGAGACTTACAGGGAGCCCACTGGGGCAGCCCACATGGGCTGTTCTCGTGGTACCCACGGGGGCTTACCTGGGCAGCCCACTTTCTGTCGAGGGACCGTAGCTCAAAGTGGGCTCTAAAATAGTCCAACCCCGGCTTTGCAGGCTGCCTCGGAGGACCCACAAAGAGCCTTCTTGGGCAGCCCAGTTTGGCTTTCCCTTTGAGACTTACAGGGAGCTCCTGGAGCAGCCCTCATGGGCTGTTCTCGTGGTACCCAGGGGGCTTACCTGGGCAGCCCACTTTCTGTCGAGGGACCTAGCTCAAGTGGGCTCTAAGATAGTCCCACCACGGCTTTGCAGGTTGCCTCGGAGGAACCACAAAGAGCTTTCTTGGGCAGCCTAGTTTGGTTTTCCCTTTGAGACTTACAGGGAGCCCACTGGGGCAGCCCACATGGGCTGTTCTCCGTGGGTACTCCACGGGGGCTTACCTGGGCAGCCCACTTTCTGTCCGAGGGACCTAGCCTCAAAGTGGGCTCTAAAATAGTCCAACCCCGGCTTTGCAGGTTGCCTCGGAGGACCCACAAAGAGCCTTCTTGGGCAGCCCAGTTTGGCTTTCCCTTTGAGACTTACAGGGAGCTCTCCGGGGCAGCCCACATGGGCTGTTCTGTGGTACCCACGGGGCTTACCTGGGCAGCCCACTTTCTGTCGAGGACCCAGCTCAAAGTGGGCTCTACGATAGTCACACACCGGCTTTGCAGGTTGCCTCGGAGGACCCACAAAGATCCTTCTTGGGCAGCCCAGTTTGGCTTTCCCTTTGAGACTTACAGGGAGCCCTCTGGAGCAGCCCACATGGGCTGTTCTCGTGGTACCCACGGGGGCTTACCTGGGCAGCCCACTTTCTGTCGATGGACCTAGCTCAAAGTGGGCTCTAAGATAGTCCCACCACGGCTTTGCAGGTTGCCTCGGAGGAACCACAAAGAGCTTTCTTGGGCAGCCTAGCTTGGTTTTCCCTTTGAGACTTACAGGGAGCCCACTGGGGCAGCCCACATGGGCTGTTCTCGTTGGTACCCACGGGGGCTTACCTGGGCAGCCCACTTTCTGTCGAGGGACCTAGCTCAAAGTGGGCTCTAAGATAGTCCCACCACGGCTTTGCAGGTTGCCTCGGAGGAACCACAAAGAGCTTTCTTGGGCAGCCTAGTTTGGTTTTCCCTTTGAGACTTACAGGGAGCCCCACTGGGGCAGCCCACATGGGCTGTTCTCGTGGTACCCACGGGGCTTACCTGGGCAGCCCACTTTCTGTCGAGGGACCTAGCTCAAAGTGGGCTCTAAGATAGTCCCACACCGGCTTTGCAGGTTGCCTCGGAGGACCCACAAAGATCCTTCTTGGGCAGCCTAGCTTAACTTTCTCTTTGAGACTTACAGGGAGCCCACCGGGGCAGCCCACATGGCTGTTCTCATGGTACCCACGGGGCTACCTGGGCAGCCCACTTCTGTCCGAGGGACCTAGCTCAGGTGGGCTCTAAGATAGTCCCACCACGGCTTTGCAGTTGCCCCGGAGGACCCACAAGAGCTTCTTAGCAGCTTAGCTGAGTTTCTCTTTGAGACTTGCAGGAGCCCACTGGGGCAGCCCACATGGGCTGTTCTCGTGGTACCCACGGGGGCTTACCTGGGCAGCCCACTTTCTGTCCGAGGGACCTAGCTCAAAGTGGGCTCTAAGATAGTCCCACCACGGCTTTGCAGGTTGCCTCGGAGGAACCACAAAGAGCTTTCTTGGGCAGCCTAGTTTGGCTTTCTCTTTGAGACTTACAGGGAGCCCACTGGGGCAGCCCACATGGGCTGTTCTCGTGGTACCCATGGGGCTTACCTGGGCAGCCCACTTTCTGTCGAGTGGACCTAGCTCAAAGTGGGCTCTAAGATAGTCCCACCACGGCTTTGCAGGTTGCCTCGGAGGAACCACAAAGAGCTTTCTTGGGCAGCCTAGTTTGGCTTTCCTCTTTGAGACTTGCAGGGAGCCCACTGGGGCAGCCACATGGGCTGTTCTCGAGTACCACGGGGGCTTACCTGGGCAGCCACTTTCTGTCGAGGACCTAGCTCAAAGTGGGCTCTAAGTATAGTCCCACCACGCTTTGCAGGTTGCCTCGGAGGACCCACAAAGAGCCTTCTTGGGCAGCCCAGCTTGGCTTTCCTTTGAGACTTGCAGGAGCCCTCTGGAGCAGCCCACATGGGCTGTTCTCAGGTGCCCACGGGGCTTACCTGGGCAGCCCACTTTCTGTCGAGGGACCTAGCTCAAAGTGGGGCTCTAAGATAGTCCCACCACGGCTTTGCAGGTTGCCTCGGAGGACCCACAAAGAGCTTTCTTGGGCAGCCTAGCTTGGTTTTCTCTTTGAGACTTACAGGGAGCCTCACTGGGGCAGCCCACATGGGCTGTTCTCGTGGTACCCATGGGGGCTTACCTGGGCAGCCCACTTTCTGTCGAGGGACCTAGCTCAAAGTGGGCTCTAATATAGTCCCACCCCGGCTTTGCAGGTTGCCTCGGAGGAACCACAAAGAGCCTTCTTGGGCAGCCTAGTTTGGCTTTCCCTTTGAGACTTACAGGGAGCCCACTGGGGCAGCCCACATGGAGCTGTTCTCGTGGTACCCATGGGGGCTTACCTGGGCAGCCCACTTTCTGTCGAGGGACCTAGCTCAAAGTGGGCTCTAAGATAGTCCCACCACGGCTTTGCAGGTTGCCTCGGAGGAACCACAAAGAGCTTTCTTGGGCAGCCTAGTTTGGTTTTCCCTTTGAGACTTACAGGGAGCCCACTGGGGCAGCCCACATGGGCTGTTCTCGTGGTACCCATGGGGCTTACCTGGGCAGCCCACTTTCTGTCGAGGGACCTAGCTCAAAGTGGGCTCTAAAATAGTCCCACCCGGCTTTGCAGGTTGCCTCGGAGGACCCACAAAGATCCTTCTTGGGCAGCCTAGCTTAACTTTCCTTTTGAGACTTGCAGGGGGCCCACCGGGGCAGCCCACTGGGCTGTTCTCGTGGTACCCACGGGGCTTACCTGGGCAGCCCACTTTCTGTCGAGGGACCTAGCTCAAAGTGGGCTCTAAGATAGTCCCACCACGGCTTTGCAGGTTGCCTCGGAGGAACCACAAAGAGCTTTCTTTGGCAGCCTAGTTTGGTTTTCCCTTTGAGACTTACAGGGAGCCCACTGGGGCAGCCCACATGGGCTGTTCTCGTGGTACCCATGGGGGCTTACCTGGGCAGCCCACTTTCTGTCGAGGGACCTAGCTCAAAGTGGGCTCTAAGATAGTCCCACCACGGCTTTGCAGGTTGCCTCGGAGGACCCACAAAGAGCCTTCTTGGGCAGCCTAGTTTGGTTTTCCCTTTGAGACTTACAGGGAGCCCACTGGGGCAGCCCACATGGGCTGTTCTCGTGGTACCCACGGAGGCTTACCTGGGCAGCCCACTTTCTGTCGAGGGACCTAGCTCAAAGTGGGCTCTAAAATAGTCCAACCCGGCTTTGCAGGTTGCCTCGGAGGACCCACAAAGATGCTTCTTGGGCAGCCTAGCTTGGCTTTCTCTTTGAGACTTGCAGGGAGCCCACTGGGGCAGCCCACATGGGCTGTTCTCGTGGTACCCACGGGGGCTACCTGGGCAGCCCACTTTCTGTCGATGGACCTAGCTCAAAGTGGGCTCTAAGATAGTCCCACCCGGCTTTGCAGGTTGCCTCGGAGGACCCACAAAGATCCTTCTTGGGCAGCCTAGCTTAACTTTCTCTTTGAGATTTGCAGTGGGCCCACCGGGGCAGCCCCACATGGGCTGCTCTCGTGGTACCCACGGGGGCTTACCTGGGCAGCCCACTTTCTGTCGAGGGACCTAGCTCAAAGTGGGCTCTAAAATAGTCCCACCCGGCTTTGCAGGTTGCCTCGGAGGACCCACAAAGAGCCTTCTTGGGCAGCCTAGTTTGGCATTCCCTTTGAGACTTGCAGGGGGCCCATCGGGGCAGCCCACATGGGCTGTTCTCGTGGTACCCACGGGGGCTTACCTGGGCAGCCCACTTTCTGTCGAGGGACCTAGCTCGAAGTGGGCTCTAAAATAGTCCCACCCGGGCTTTGCAGGTTGCCTCGGAGGACCCACAAAGAGCCTTCTTGGGCAGCCTAGTTTGGCTTTCCCTTTGAGACTTACAGGGAGCCTGCTGGAGCAGCCCACATGGGTTGTTCTCGTGGTACACAGGGGGGCCTACCTGGGCAGCCCACTTTCTGTCGAGGGACCTAGCTCAATGTGGGCTCTGAAATAGTCCCACCCCGGCTTTGCAGGTTGCCTCGGAGGACCCACAAAGAGCCTTCTTGGGCAGCCTAGTTTGGCTTTCCCTTTGAGACTTACAGGGAGCCCACTGGGGCAGCCCACATGGGTTGGTTTCGTGGTATCCACGGAGGCCTACCTTGGCAGCCCACCTTTTGTCAAGGGACCTAGCTGAAAGTGGGCTCTGAAATAGTCCCGCGCCGGTTTCGCAAGTTGCCCCAGGGGACCCACAAAGGGCCTACTTGGGCAGGCCACATAGGCTCTCCTCGTGGGGCCCACGGGGGCCGATGTGGGGAGCCGGCATGGGCACGCTCATAAGGTCCACAGTAGGCTTACGCGGGCAACCCACGTCAGGTCGCCCTGGGAACCTCATTTCTTTCGGTATCATTTTACAGCCAAGCTGTATACCTCTACCAGCCAAGCAAATTTTCTTGTCGTTGTAAGCAAAAAACTTCTGGCGAACAATTGAAGGAAAAACAGCATATCTCCTTTTAAATCACGGATACAGCATACTGGTCAGTATCCGTTTCAATAAAAAAACACAAAATAAGCAACAAAACTATATGATGGATGTTAAGACGCGTGTGACCAATAAGAACACCCTACCACGCGTCACGGTAAAGATTAGGTTTTCAGCTGCTTCAAAGGGGTTGTCGTCATTCGAAGCCTTCGTGTGAAGTGCAAAAGCTGCCGCGGAACGGCAGCTTGCGACGTGGGGAGTGACGTCACTAGCCTTTCATATAAAAAAGCGCCTATACTCTGTTTCACCTGACGTCCGGACGCAGCGGATGCTACGAGCTATCTTAGCCAATCCCGATCTGTGGACATGGGCCGCGATACGCTTTCCGCGCGTTGCTGTGCCCCCTCTCTAAGGTCACGTGACACTCACACGGCCTCCGTTTGGCTCCGATGACTCGTAACACCCGCTGCGCTTAAACTTAAGGTGAAACGTAGTATAGCAACTGATTTTATTGTTGCTGCAGCACCGCGATGAATAGGCCATGCATAGTTAGGACTCCCGAGGAGCAGCGTGAATACTAGGAGCGGCAAAGGGAAAAGAAACGGCAATACGACCAGCGGCGGCGTGCTGCGACCGGCGACGGCATTTCGTATAGCGCAGTAGGCAATCATTGCAGGTGATACCGTAGCTTCGCTGACCAAGCACCTTCACAGCGTGGATTGAAGCCTCAACGTTTTATATTTATGCGAAAGCATTAACTGTCCCACGGAGCGCAACCGTCGTTGACTGGAACCGCGAAAAACAGCACCTAAATTCCGGCTGAGCGAAGCAAGCAATAAATTCCGATTGGCTCCGACGCGTCATAGCTACAATGAAGGCCACCACACAAAGAAGCCAATTTATTGGCGCTGCGGCCTGCGCTCCAACAAAAGGAAGAGGGTGGCACGCGCGCGGCCGCCGCTCGTGTCACGTGTCAGGCGTTGCCGGAGGGGACATCCCCCTCTCTCTCTGTGTCACGTGCTCTACGCTCTGCTTTCAGCCATGTCGCTACACCCGGTCGACCTCTGCGGAGGACAGCAGGGCGCGCTGCTTGTAGAAATGCGTTGCGTTTACAAACATTCCTACACATAAGCAGTCTTAAGTGTCCTCCTATAATTATTTTCCTTACGGTATGAGGTATTGCAGCGCATACCAAATTCAGCATGCCTCACTTTCCCCATGGGCCTACTGGAAATATTAATATTTTGATAGATCAATAAAACGTCATGCGCAAGGCCATCAAAATTGGGCATCTGAAGTGTACGAATTGAAAAAAAAAACTGTGCGCAATCCCATATAAAAAAATTCGGTTGGACAGGTAATCGGGATACATAGCCAGCTTGAGCAGTCTACAGACACCTAATCTTAGAACGACATTCTGACGAGCGGCTTTAAAATTCACCCTCAATTTCAATGCTCTGCGTAATCGATTCCACTTTACGTAGAACGGCGTTCCCAATACGCACACTGATTACTAAGTTAGTAATAAAGTTTAGCAAGCAACAAATTTCTTGCTGCCGCTTAGAATTACAATCCTCGGTGATTCGTTATCAAATTAAACCAATCTCTTATGTTGAATTTTTAAAACGTGGAGTAAATGTTCTAAATATTAGCTGAAAGTGCCGCTTTGTAAGTTACACAGGTGGTCCAAGTTTGACATGCCCACGCTTTGCCACCTTGGAGCACACAGACTTACTAACTTAGCATCCGCTGAGCTGAGGTGGGACCCGCGAGAGTTTACCTTACATAGCCCAAGTTGGGCGTGCCCATGCTTTGCCACCATGGAGCCCGCTTCATTGCTAACGTGACCCAAGCTGAGCATAAGTACACTCTAAAAAAAGGGTGTCACCCATGTATTTAAAATTGTCACGAATGACTAGGTGACGAAACGAAGAATAACTAAGGACACTGAAACGTTTAAAGGGGCGAATTTGTGCCCAAATGAAAAGGGAAACAGAAGATAACAATAAAGCGTCGTGGACGTCGAAGTTGGTGTAACAGCAGGATCAAACGCTGGGGCGAGACTGACTGCGGCACTGTGCCGCAGTCGGTCTCGCCACAGCGATGCCTCGTGCAGGGCAACAAAACAGGGCAAGACAAACAAAAAATGGGAAAATACGGAGGCTGACAAAACACGATCCTGTCAGGGGCTGGACAAGATCACAGTTCACAGTCTTATCGCGCGTAGAACGGCTTGAGGCGCACGACGTGGACGACTCCCGGTCGTGGAGGGAAGCGTGATGAAGTCCGTGTTCCGTCGGGCATCACCTCGTAGTTAAGATCCCCGAGTCGACGAAGCACTTTGTAGGGCCAGAAGTAGCGCTTCAGGAGTTTCTCGCTTAGAACGCGTAGTCGTATCAGGGTCCAAACTCACACACGGTCTCCAGGCTTGACGCGAATGTCGATCCGGCGAAGGCTGTACCGGGTAGCGTTGACCCGTTTTTGATCTTGAATTCGGAGTCGGGCGAGCTGGCGAACTTATTCGGCTCGTTCACAAACCACCTGGGCGCCGGGGATCCCATCGTCAGCTGGTCGTTACTTTTCTGCCATGCACCAACTGAAACGGGGTTACTCCTGTGGTCTCTTGCACCACCGTGTTGTATGCAAAATTGACGCAGGGTAACACCTCGTCCCAAGTTTTCTGCTCTACGTCGACAAACTTAGAGATCATGTCCGCGATAGTTTTGTTTAGCCGTCCTGTTAGTCGATTTGTCTGCGTATGGTACGCAGTGGTTCGACGGTGGCGGTGCCACTGAGACGAAGATATTCTTGCGTCAGCTGAACCATGAACGATGATCCACGGTCTGTAATAAGCACTTCGGGGGCGCCGTGCAGGAGGAGAATGGATTCGATGAAAACCTTGCCGACTTCAACAGCCGTACTTGATGGAATGGCTTTCGTCTCGGCGTACCATGTGAGATAATCTGTGGTGACGATTATCCAGCGGTTTCTATTCCTATCTGCTGGAACGGCGCGGACAGGGGAGAAATTGGATGCAGAAGTCTTGACGGCTTCGTCGGTGGTTTCTTGCGTCGCTGACACTCATGGCATGATCGAGTGTAGAGGTGAACGGTCTTCGGTAGCCTCGGCCAGTAGTAGTTTTCTCGAATTCTGGCGAGCGTCCTGTTGTAGCCCAGGTGTCCAGCCTTGGAAGATTTCTTTTCGAAGACTGGAAGGAATAGCCAACAGCCATGCGGTGTTGTTGTTGACGAAGTTCTTTTTGTACAGCACCCCTTGCCGTATAAAGAAGGTAGGCAGGATTCGTAATAAAACACGAGGAACCGCACTCGCTTGTCCCTCTAGGTTCTCGATGAGCGGTCGCTATTCAGGGTCGTCTCGTTGGCGTGCTGCTAAGTCGCTGACATCCAGAGCGCCGAGGAAACACTCATTGTCGTCGTCTTCGATGCAGGCAGGACCGTCCTCGACTGGGGCCCTTGACAGGTCGTCGACGCGTCATCGTGCTTCCGGCCGGACTTGTACACCACGGTCATGTCGAACTCCTGCAGTCGTAGGCTCCACCGGGCGAGGCGTCCGGAAGGGTCCTTCAGATTCGCGAGCCAGCAGAGCAAGTGGTGGTCCGTGACCACGCGAAAATGACTTCCATACAAATATGGGCGAAATGTTGTAATTGCCCAGACGACAACAAGGCGCTCCTTTTCAGTCGTTGAGTAGTTCTTCTCTGCCTTAGACAGCGTCCGAGTCGCGTATGCGATGACTCGCTCCGCCCCGTCTGGCATTTGGACTAGTACCGCGCCAAGTCCTGTGTAACTGTCGTCCATGTGGATCTCTCTTTCAGCGAACTGGTCGAAACGGCCAGGAGTCGGGGGCGTCTGGAGTCTTCGGTTTAGCTCATCGAAAGAACACCGGTGTTATTCTGTTCATTCCAACTTTACGGCGTCCTTCATGAGGTGCGTCAGCGGTGCGGACAGCTTGGCGAAGTCCCGAACAAACCGTCTGTAGCATTCACAAAGTCCGAGGAATCTTCTCACGGCCTTCTTGTCAGACAGCGGCGTAAATGTAGCTACGGCGCGGGTCTTCTTGGGGTTAGGGAAACAACCTTTGTTGTTCACGACCTGGCCAAGGAACTTTAGTTCACCATAGGCGAATCGACACTTCGTTGGCTTGAGTGACAGGCCGGCGATCTTGATGGCTTGAAGCACGGCTCGAAGTTCTCTCAGGTGTTCGTCGAAATCCCGTGAAAAGATCACGACATTGTCCAGGTAGACGAGGCGGCTTTGCCATTTCAGACCTGCAAGTGCGGTTTCTATGACACGTTGGGAGGTGGCTGGTGCTGTAGAAAGTCGGAACGGCATCACTTTGAATTTGTACAGCTCTGTCGGGAGTGACGAGGGCAGTTCTGTTGTGGTCGCGTTCGTCGTTTTCAATCTGCGAGTAAACACACGTCAGGTCCATCGACGAAAAATATCAGGAGAGGCGCAGTCGGTCTAACGCATCGTCAGAGCGGGGGAGTGGTTCGACATCCTTCTTAGTCACAGCGTTCAGTCGACAATAGTCCAGGCAGAACCTCAGGGTTCCGTTCTTCTTCTTTACAAGGACGACTGGCGACGCCCACGGACTTCTTAAGGGTTGAATGATGTCGTCGCCGAGCATTTCCTGGACTTGATCTTGAATCACCTTCCATTCCTTTAAGGAGACTCGATACGGCGACCGGTGGACAGGGAGCGCGTCCTCGTCGGTAATAATGCATATGTTTCGTCATTAGTATTTAGCGAACTTGTGACGACGTGGCAAAGCAGTCACTTTATTCGGCGAGGAGATCAACCATATTGATTAAAAAGCGCTCCAAGACAACGGACACAGAAGGAGACACAGACAGTTGCCAGCGCTTAGGAGCTGGGAGCTCGGGGTCGATGCCGAGCTGCGGCGGCGACGTGCTCTTCTGCTGTGACGACGAGGTTCCCTCAGAGATTGCGGTGACCACGGCTGGCGCCTGAAGCTCCTCGGCGTGGCCCACGGCGGTACCTTTCGTTAGGTGCTTCTGCTCCTCTCGAACGTTTGCCACGAGAACAGTTGTTCGTCCTTCTTGAAGTCGTACGTCCTTCTTCGCCACCTAGTCATTCGTGACAATATAATGTGCCCCAAAACTTAAGCTCTACGTACAGCGCACTGCCGTCGAACTGACGGCCCCAGTTTTTACAAGGGGCCTGATAACGGTGTGATATAACTTAATAAACTGCTAAGGTACGTATCAAAAACTACACAAAAAACACCGTGCTTGCTGCAATAGGGCCAAGAAAACCTAGATTAATCTTTCTGCAGTCAGTAACACCTACATCACCTATTTTAATAAGTTGCACCACTCGAATATCAAGCCACTCAAGAAAGTTGGTACCTTTGGTTCTACGTCAAAGCGCTGTACGTCGAACTGAAGTCCTTAGACTACTCGATCAACATAATAATGCAGACTGCTTCAGTGGAGTAGTCTACAAAATACCCTTTTCATTTGGAAAAGTCTATGCGGGGCAGTTGGGTCGTTGTATCAATGCCAGATTGAGAGAGCATGACCTCGCG
>JAZHYW010042672.1:0-14973 GCA_037355805.1 Ixodes ricinus | reverse complement strand
CGTTAAGTCGCTGAGTATTGGCCTCAAAAGTAATTTGAGCAGAGTAGAAATTGCTCAAGTGCAAAGTAACATGACTGAATTAGTTACCACCGTAAAAAACCGACTTACTTTTGCAGTTTCTTTTAATTTTTTATGGTAACAATGAAGTACATATGAATTTTGGTCCGTTAGCGAAATTAGGCTAGCCGAATATAACGCGTCATTTATTTTCAATTAATTGCATTAATAGCCGGTTCTGCTTCTGCGTGCCTAATTGTTTATTTTCACTGCTGTTTTCTTATTCCACGATGTACTGCGGCTGTATCACTTCAACTTTGAAGTTTAGCACTGGCTGAGCTTGTTTTTGCCTTCACTGTTTGCTGGTTTACAGTGTTGCGGAAAGTATATATATCTAAAATTGCGCGAACACTTACGCTACGCGTAAGGCACTGCGACAGTTGGGGTGTGACGTCGGAGCCGGCAAAGTTTATTTTGAAGCAGATGAACTAAATGAACGGTAAAGGTGCGAGCGCACAGCATAGAGCTGATATAGGCGTTTCGTACGAAACTGCCACAAACACCGGACGAACATTTCATAGCGCTTTGAACCAATGAGGGTGTATTAAGCAGAGAGCATTTCACGAACCTGTCACAAAATGTTATTGAACACAAACTAGGACTGCCTCGGGGTAATTGAAGAACACTTGGAAAATCGCGCGCTCAAGTTTGAAATCCAGGAAACGACGAAACTGCTTGTGTACCTATAAACCGTTCTCTTTCGATGGTGTTTCTGCCTAAACGTCTTAGGCAATCTTATTTGGCACAAACTAACAGCGCCTTGTGGGCACTGAAGAACACTTTCAAACTCGCACACTCAATGTTTAAGCGTGTAGCTCCAAGTTGCAACTAATTTCCCGCCCGTGGTTTCGCTGGCTTAACACCCACCTAGCTTTATTCGTTTTATTGCCCGAGAACCTTTCTGGCATAGCTTTGTTATAATTGTTTCCATTTTAGGACAGTCTCCTTTCTACGTGCCGTCACGGGACAACGTATTTCCACGTGACGTCTGAATGTCGCGTGACGCCAAGTCGTCACGTGACTCACGGGGTCAGAGCTGACGTCATTATGGGCAACGTGGATTGACATGTGAGGTCATGGTGTCAGCTGACGCCAACGTTATTAGATTAGCTCAGTTACGGAACTGCTCATAGACGCTGCATGCACGAACAGTACCCCCCCTCACTCACCACGACTCGCCCGGCGTCGCTCGACGCGCCGCCAGACGGCTGCTTTGGGAACTGAATCGGGATACGTTCGTTTTTACGCTACTAGACGCGTAAAAACCAACTGAAAAAAAAACTTTTTTTTGTAGTAACTTTTATTGGAGTTTAGTACAAAATGGAGGGGGGGGGGCGTGATGTTTTCTAAATTTTTTAGTTTGCAAGCTTTTCAGCACAATTAATATTGTTTTTATACAACCATGCCTCAGCAGTGATTTCAGGTAGCGCGTCCCGACCTAGGCGCATCTTAACTTCGGTGGTATCTCGCGGCGCGTCCGCTGGGGATACGGAGTGGCACCCTGTAACCTCTTCGATCGTACCTGTTTTGGCTCCGAAATGGCCGATTGAAGCCAAAATAGATGTCACGTGCAGTTCCCCTAGTGACCGCTGCGGGAGAAATGGCGGCGTTGTGATCGCCATTGGGCGCTTCAGCTGTGCTCTTTTGAACGCACAGTTATGAAATGAAAATATAGATGGCGCTTCGAACGACGCCGGGAGATTGAAGTGAGTGAAGGGGGTACCCCCTCCGCGGGAGTTCCACAACTGAGGTAATCTAGTAACGTTGGCTGACGCCGAGTAACACGTGACGTCAGAGCCGTGTCACATGAAGGCGGAGTCTTTTGGCGAAGTTGGCCCGCGTCGGAGCGAGATTATCGGCGCGAAACCCGCCAAGTGTTCCCCTAATTGCTCTCGCAGTGAAAGTACTTGAAGTAAAATACAAACTGGCTGAGAGGTTATGTGCTTCAAAGTAGCTATACACCGGGTGCATTGCTTGAAGTAAACAAAATAAATACAATACTTTCAAAGTAAAGTACAAATACCTTGTAACACAATCATTTATGACGCACTTTCATCCCCTATACACTGTTTTTTTAACTGGTATGCATTGCTTCAGGGGTAATCGGAGGTGCATTATTTTTTTCTTTTAATGGAGGCAAATTTCGGATCATGTCAAGTTGCCACAAAGTAGTTGCTTTAATCTCGCTGACAATATATATCAGAATCAACTTAGAAGGCACCTCACTCAAAGAAATGACCAGATGATCAACTTATAAGGCAGCTCACTCAGCGCGTTTTCACATAACAATACCCATTTTTTTTAAAATTAGGTGAATGTACTTTGCATTTGGTTGTTGTGCTTTTTTCGGAAAGTTCGAGAAAAATTGGTCAAGTAAAAAACAAGTACATGTTCAGAAACTGTGCTTCAAGTAAAGTACAAATTTCCTAAACCTACATGAAGAAGTACTTTAAGTATCATGATCTTAAAGTACTTGCCAACACTGCTTGTTTATTATATATGTATGTAAAAAAACACAAAAAAAACAACGTTAGAGGAATTACTAATGGTGAATTTCACTGGTCGTTTTGGAGCGCGCCGGGATCAGTAGACTATATCTGAGGTGGAGCTTGCAATCCGAACGGAGTCGCTTCGCCTCCGGATCCCCAATGGAACACTCGTCCGGGATCGGCGGATGCCTTTCCATCATTCACCTTTCCGGAAATGCCCATGCCGCGGTCCCGGGATTTCAAAGGGCTGTTTTCGCAATCATGGCGCTAACACGTGTTCAACGCACGAGCGAAGTTAATCATGATGTGAAATATGCGTGTCGATAAGCGATGTGCATCAGACCACTTCCTGTTAAGCGGAATACTCGTGAACGGTGCCCAAGTACGTCTCGAGTTTCGGGCTCTCTTGCGGAGGTCCGAAAAGGCAGTCGAACTGATGCGGGACATAAAAGCAATATTCGTCGTCACTGCTACTTGAGCCGCTGCTGCTGGAGCTGCTGCTTGAGCGACTTGACAGTGCAGGTTGCTGAAGACGGCATAACTCGGGCTCATAGACTCGGCGCCTTTGTCGCGGGAAAATGTCGCCCAATAGTCGGTAAGTTTGCGTTTTACAGGCTTCGAGAAAGCGTGCTGGTGGGTCGATCAAAATTAAAGGACAGTGGTGTGTCTGTCAGCGTGGACTTTTCGCCAGCTACGCGTCACGCGCGAAATATTTTGATTGAATTTGCGGACGCTAGAAGCCCGGACAAGTACTTTAGCTTATGATACAATAAACTTCACCTTGATAAAAAGATTTTTATGTACTGCTCAGACAGTCACAGCGTGATTGAAGTTGATGATCGTGTTGTACCAAGGGGCGCAAGTGCTGATAATAGAGCGGCTGCTGTGTCAGTGCCTTCTGCTAGCTCCCCATAGCAACCCATAAATAGCCAAAGTCGGCAAAGGCCTTGTCAATCATTTGATAATGTTTGAATGTTTTTCGCCACTGTAAAAGCGTCATAAACAAGCCTGATGAATTGTGTGCGACTATGGACTCTTTTTCGTCTGATATCGTAGTACTAACTGAAACTTGGTTTCGTCTCGAATCCGTGACAGTGAAATATTTGGTTGCGAAAAAAGTTTAGTATTTATCGATACGACAGAGAGTATAGATCAGGAGGAGTATTGATTGGAATTAACGAGAATATTGAATCATTTTATGTAAATATTGTTACTGAGCTTTAGTTTATCTGTGTTTGCTTCCAAGCGGGGAATAGACGAATTGCACTCTGTGCTTGTTATAGACCACCTAACTATTCCACTGGCTTTGTCAATGACTTACATGATGCGCTAAATATGGTAGCTGGAAGATTCCCGGATTCTTCAATATTTTTGTTAGGCGATTTTAATTATCCGAATATTGATTGGTCGGATACGTGCCCTTTTCTCAGTTGTCATTTCTCTGAGTGTTCCAATTTCTTAAGCTTGTGCGCTGATTTCAATCTTTTACAACTCGTCACTGAATCCACACGAGACACAGCTACGTCAGCCAATATCCTTGATCTTGTTTTAACTAATGCGCCGGATGTTGTTTCTTTAATATCTCAATTACCAGGCCTCAGTGATCATAGTTCATTATTCATATCTCAAACGGTTACTAATCACAAATCCTCTAAAGTGACTAAACGCATTCGCGACTATAGCACAGCGAACTTTAAAGCTATTAATAACCACTTAGGCTTTTTTCTAGATGTCTTTATAATTAACTTTTCTGAAAGCACCATTCAGGAAAACTGGACCTTGTTTAAGAATCAAGTGGCGCTACTCACAGATAAATTCATTCCTCTCCGCTCGATAAGATCACACACTCATTCACCCTGGTTAAATGTGTCACTAAAAAGGCTTCCTGACAAAAAGAAAGATTGTTTCGCTCCGAAAATGCCTCAGGTTGCTCGAAACGTTGGGAGGCTCACCGGAACACATATAAGGCTTACAAATCTGCTATTCACGGTGCGAAGCTTGTGTATTTTTAATTAGACTTTGCCGAATATGTTGTCTACTAATCCTAAGCAGTTTTGGAACATTATTGGTGATAACAATTTGAACGAAATTTCAATCAGGGTGGATGATTGTGTTATACCTAGTGAAGACTGTGCTGAAATTTTAAACGCGGCTTTTGTTAAATCTTTTTCTAGTGTAAGTAACATGTCACCTTGTTCATTACCTCAGTGCAACTTTATTCCAATGGAACATTTCGAAATTGATCCCATTGGCATTGTTCGAATAATCGATAACCTTAAAATATCATCCAGTGCTGGTGTTAATATTATTAACTCCAAATTAAAAAAAAATATACGAGTGTATATTCTTCCATCATACAGTCAAAAATATTCACCCAATCGCTAGATCTCGGTTTCCTCCAAGAGGATTGGAAAGTTAAGAAGGTGGTTTCGTTGCACAAAGGAGGTGATAAACATTCCCCCTAACAACTATAGACCAATTTCACTCACTAGCATACCATGTAAAATACTTGAACATGTAATTTTTTCTCAGCGCGTTAATTTTTTAGAATCTAAGATATTTTCAACGCGGCTTAACATGAATTCCGAAAATCATTTTCCTGCGACACCCAGCTTTTATTATTTATTAACGACTTGCACTCTGTTCTTGATAGGGGTTCCAGATAGACTGCGTATTTTTGGATTTCTCGAAGGCGTTCGATAAATGTCGCACGAGTTGCTTTTGTTGAAACTAAATAACCTTCATATTGATGCTAACGTTATGGTTTGGATCCAGTGCTTTCTTACTAACCGATTCCAGTTCGTTACCGCCAACGACCATACATCTCCGCTCGCGTCAGTGACCTCCGGCGTGCCTCAGGGTTCGGTACTAAGCCCACTTCTGTTTTTAATCTTCATTAATGACCTGCCGTATAACATTTCTTCCTCAATTAACCTTTTTGCAGATTGTGTCATTCACCGTGAAATTAATGATGATTCAGATGTTATCAAGCTCCAGACTGACATTAACGTTATTCTTCATTGGTGTGAAACTTGGCATATGGAGCTTAACACAACTAAGTGCAAAGTAATGAGAGTGTCTCGTAATCATTCAGTTTCTCCCTGCTACTGCCTTAACAATGTTCCTTTACTTTCTGTGTCGTCTTACAAGTACCTGGGCGTACACAAAACATCTGATCTTTTCTGGAAAATACATATTGGATACGTTATTATTAATGCTAATCGCAGGCTTGGCTATTTAAAACGTAATTTTTTAGCTCCCTCCTCTTTGAAATTAACTCATTATAAAACACTTGTACGCTCAAAGCTTGAATACACGTCGTCTATCTGGGACCTGATCCTTTTACATTTGGTTAGCCCCCTAGAAGCCGTTCAAAATCGTTCCGCTCGTTTTATCTTCAGTAATTATCAACGCGCTGCAAGTGTCCCCTCTATAAAATCTAACTTATCTTTGCCTAGTCTTGCCTCACGCCGAAGGTGTCTCCTCCATAAAGTATTTCACACTAACTCATTCCTCAGTCAACGTCTCCGTCTTGATCATCCTCATAAAGTACCTATGATCACCCTCATAAACTACGATAAACCACCTATGTAGCACGAACACATTTCAACAATCTTTCAATCCCAAAACGTTTTTGGATTAGAACCGCCTTCCCACCTCCGTCGCCATAATCCAGGCGGATGATTTGTTTAAAACTGCTGTTTCTAATTTCTATTGTTCATAAATATTATGTGCTTTGCCTTTAAGTTATTTATTGTATATTTTTCTTGTTGATAACAACCCACTCCCCTCTGTAATACCGTCAGCCTCGAGGGTATTGAAATAAATAAATAAATGAACTGTTATCAAACAGCAGCAGCAGTAAAGCGTGCGGCACCGGCGACACTTCGCGAGCGGAAGGTACGAATTCTTCCGAGCCGAGATCGCGAGATGCACGGCAAGAAAGGAAGTCACCTGTGCGCGCCCAAGGCTGGCCAGGCTGGCTTACGGTCGACTCCGCCGAAATCGGAGGGCCCACTTTTCTCGGATTGAGATCTGGAGTGGGAGCTGATCCAAAACGACGGGTGGAACTCGTCCGTCTTGATCACGATCGCCCAGGGAAATAGACGCGCTCCAGAAAAGTCCATCTCGGCGCGCTCGAAAGGACCAGTTCAGGTTTCTCGAACTATCTACGAAGCTTAGAAGACCTGCATATTTTGAGTTTTGGGATGAAAGGTAACGCAAAAAGGTCATCCTTTGCGTTGCCATTTAGCACGCGATTCTTAAAGTACAGCCTAACCTACGGGAGCACCAGATGAGTTTCAGAGCGGGTGCTGTGCTTTTTGTCTTTTTTGAGTGAGGATGCTGTGTGTACAGCTCCTGTAGTGGATGAAAGTTCCTACGTTGGGGACAAGCAGGGACAAGCCCTTCTTTCAAATGCGTCTAGTCTCCTTGAGCTTCGGGACAGAAATAAACGCTAGTCTTCGGCGCTAATCCCGCAGCTACTCGCCTCGTAGCAAGGTTGTTGCAGTAGGGGGCTCGTGAAATCGTGAAAATTATAGGGGTTTCGAACCCTCCAACTCCCTGCCTACGCCAGATGCTTTCCCCTCCTTGCAAATATCAGCTGATCTTCCAACATCTTGTCTCTTTCTGTGCAGAAATGTTCGTTGATAATTAAACATATCACTAAAATTCGAAAGTAATTTGTAATTTGAGTAGAAGTTGCTCAAAAAAGGTAATTAAAGTAAACTACTAATTACCGAAATAAAATGTCCTTGAAAGTTACTAAACTACCCAGAAAATTAGTTCGAGAAGAGTAGTTGAACTGCGTGCATTCTGCTTCATACGAACTAGCCCAGCTCACCCCAATTCCTCGTTCGTTGGAGCTTATTTGACGCTTGCACTAAGTAAGATGGGCCAGTTACTAGTTGGTAGTAGTTGTACACGAATAAACAGCTAAAACAATTGGGGCTCCAATCCACGCTGTAAAGGTGGTTGGCCAGCGAAGCTGTGATATCACCTGCAACGATTGCCTACTGCACTATACGAAATGCCGCCGCCGGTCGCAGCACGCCGCCGCTGGTCGTATTGCCGTTTCTTTTCCCTTTGCCGCTCCTAGTATTCACGCTGCTCCTCGCAGGTCCTAACTATGCGTGGCCTATTCATCGCGGTGCTGCACCAACAATGAAATCAGTTGCTATACTTTGTTTCATCTTACGCTTGAGTGCAGCTGATGTTACGCGCCATCGGAGCCAATCGGAGGGCGTGTGGGTGTCATGTGACCTTAAGAGGGGGCACAGCGACGCGCGGAAAGCGTATCACGGGCCACGTCCACAGAACAGAATTTTCAAAGATAGCTCGTAGCATCCGCTGCGTCCGGAGGTAAAGGAGGCGGGTTCTTGTTTTATATATAAAAGGCTAGTGACGTCACTCCCTACGTTGCAAGCTGCCGTCACCGCGGCAGCTTTTCGCACTTCACACGAGGGCTTCGAATGACGTCAACACCCTTTCGAGGCAGCTGCAAACCTAATCCTTACCGGAACGCGTGAGAGGGTGTTCCTATTGGTCACACGCGCCTTATCATCCGTCATGTGGTTTTGATGATTGTTTTGTGGTTTTCTTTATTGAAACGGGTGCTGAGCTGTATGCTGTACGCCTGATTTCAAAGGAGATATGCTGTTTTGCCTTCATTTATTCGCCGGGAGTTTTCTTGCTTACAACGACGACACGAAAATTTCCTTGGCTGGTAGAAATATGCAGCTTCGCTGTAAAAACGAGAACAGCGACAGAAAGAAAGCATGACAAAGCTGTACTCATATTTTCACATTTCCTGCCATGTGTCAGCGAAATATCGTTGGCGTTTTCGGGAAAGGAGCTGTCGTTCCTGTGGGAGAAATGAGTCATATATGTCAAGGGTGAACGATCTATACCCGTTTTCACCTCAAGATCCATAGTAAAAAAGGTCCGGCCTCTCGCGGAGCATTACTGATTTCCCCCGTTATGCAGAGAATTAAGATATTCGTAGATAATTTTTAGATTAGTTTTATGTTATCTTATCAAGACGCACACGTTCCAAACGCCAAAGGCATCGCTTTTTCCTCCGACAACCAAATCTCGAAGAACTACTTCGTGCCGCGTATGAACAATGCGCAAAACTTGCTTTTTCCTGAGGTGAAAACAGGTATAGATTATGACCTGTTGCTTGGTTCGCGGGTGTAGTCATGTGTGTTGTAATCTTTTAAGATACTATGAATGTTTTTATCATGTTTCTTTTATTAAATTCTACAGTTGCGAGCACAACTACGTCCTGTCGTGCGTGTTTTCTTAGTTTGCTGTGCCTTAGTTTCTTTGTCTCCCAGCAGAGCTGGCGCTGTTTTCGAGCTAATCTCGCAGTTACCGCTCAGTTGCTGGATCTGGTATGGTGACATATTGCCCCACATCGTCACATTCATGTCAGCAGCAGAACGCTTCCGGTCAAGAGATGAAACGAGTCAAAAGGTCCAATAATGGATCTCTTGGCTTGTTGGATCTTTTGACTTGGCAGACACGAGTCAAGAAATCCAATATCGGTCAAGAAGTCCAACAAGCCAAGAGGTCCAATGAGTCAAAAGATCCACGGCGAGTCAAGAGGTCAACGAGTCAAAAGGTACAAAAGTCAGAAGTTTCAAAATGAACCTTTTGACGCGTTCGATCTATTGACTCGGCAGACGCGAGTCAATAGATCCAATGCGGGTTAAGAGGTCCAATTACTCGAGAACTGCCGCGTCATATTGCAAGGGGTTCATGGCAAAGCCCCTCGCCACTCGTCCCCTGGTCGCGGGGAGGCGTCCTAGAATAAAAATCAAAAAAGATTTTCGGAATACACAGAAAGAATAAAACACATGAAGGACGAACACAGACACAACAGTTCTTTCTGTGTATTCTGTAGTTTTCAACGCGCTCTGCTACGTGTACATAAAGGATTTTCGACTAAATGCCTTAATATTTGTTTAAAATAAAATGGAAACAGACTTAGGTTTGAGGCGCCTCTCAACTTCGCACCGCTTTCCGGTTTGAGGCAGAAAACGAACTCGAGGGGGACAAAGTACAGCTTATGATAGGGTAGATTTGTGTTAGCGAACAAGTTCGTACAAGAAAATCGACACAAAGTGCGTGTTGATTTTTCGATGAAAAATTATTTGATTGAGTTCTCTTATCGTTAAAGAAAAAAAAATGAAAGCCATTTACAACTCCCTGGAACGCCGAATTAGAGCGCAGCTCTAGAGAGGAGGAGGGGAAGGTGCAGAGAGGAGGCTATGCCCTTCCTCCTCTCCTGCTCGCCTTCCATTTTGGGGGAAATATTCCGCTAAATTTAGCGGGAGACTTTTTCCGCTAGATTTAGCGGGGAAATTTTTGCCGCTAGATTTAGCGGGGAAACGTTTTTCCGCTAGATTTAGCCGGAAAATTTTTTCGCTAAATTTAGCGGGGAAATTTTTCCGCTAGCTTTGGCGGGGAAATTGTTCCGCTAGATTTAGCGGGAAATTTTCCCGCTAGATTAGCGGGGAAATTTTTTAGCCAGGAAAATGTTTTCGCTAGATTTAGCGGGGAAATGTTTCTGCTAGATTTAGCAGCGAATTTTTTTAGTGGGAAAATTTTTCGGCTAGATCTAGCGGGGAAGTTTTTCGCTAAATTTAGCAGGCAAATTTTTCCACTAGGTTTAGCAGGCAAATTTTTCCGCTGAATTTAGCGGAGAAATATTTTCCGCTAGATGTAGCGGGAAATTTTTCCGCTAAATTTACCAGGGTAATTTTCCGCTAAATTTAGCGGGAAATTTACCCATAATGCATCGCGGGGTTACGCCGACGCCGACCGGCGACGCCGACGCCGACGCCGCTCAAGCCGGAAGCGGGCGCCTAAGAGCTGCGCTCTAAAAGACCCACCACCACGGTCATGGGAGATGACGCCCTTCGCACGTTTTTGAAACGCGATTTAATCGCGTTCACGCTCGCTACAAATATGTGCTATGGTCACCTTGTGGGGGATGTGTGACCTACGCGAAATCCGTTTCTCTTGTGAGAAAAGCTAACTCAGTGAGCGCCGCAAAACAATGACGGTCTTGCGTGTTTGGAGGTCCCCATCTACTCTCTCGGACACTTTATTTGACAAACACGTTCGTCGCTGTTGGCGTTTTGTTGTTGAACCAACTACGAGATCCTCCGCTTGGAATTTTTTCATTATACAAGAAATATGAAAAAGAGAGAAAATGAAGATAATGAACCGTACGCAGTCAACACAAATCTGAGTGGTTTTGTAGCTACTGAGACATCGCGATCCTTGTAAGCCACCCGAGTCGACATATCTTTAACCCGAAGATTAGCAATTTAATCGGGGCCGTACGACTGCTGCATTCTGTTTCCACTTGAAGGCTGGTTCCAAGTGTTGCGACCGACTACGACCAAGTCTGACAGAAACTGTTTTAAGCCTCTTACGACTGCGCAGCAGCAATGACAGCCGTAAGCGGCTTAAAACCCCGTTGCCGTAGCAACCCGTGAAAAGATTAACGTCACAAGCCGTTGCAAGCGCACACCGTCTGACCTACGTGGGTGTGTGCCAGCGCAACCGATCCTGCACCGAGATTGTGTCACGTGACCTTTCGGTTCGATTTCGCGCCCAGCGAGATGTCACGTGACGGCGTCTGGCATAGGCTGCTGTCAATCCTTAGGTGAAACCAAGTATAACCCGGGCTCTTTACGTGCACCACACAGTAGTAACGCCGATGCTGGTTCTCCGTACAGCCTGGTGCTAGTTAGCAGTCATATGCTGCACTGGCCATATCGGTAATGTACTGCGGAAAGGCATGCGGTTGATTGAAAAACATTATGCTGTCCAAATCATCCACGCAACCCAACATATTTTGCCAGACGAGCTCATCCTCGTAATTAAGTCACCTACTAACTGGTCGTTGATTTCTAAATTCAAGAAGCAACCTGCGTCCCCACGACCGTACAGACCGCACAACTGTCGGGAAGTTCCTGTGGCAGTCAAGCACACCGCACAACGAGATGGCGTTGGTCGCCAGCAGATTGAAATGAAAAACGCACAAAGCCAGTCGTTTCCGAGGCCACTGTATCTTTCCTCATCTCTCCCTTTTTTTTGCTTTTTTATTATTTGCGGGATCCCACCCCGTTGCAGTGCAGTGACCATCACGCCCCTCCTTGCCACCCGAAATCCGTCATTCATCGTTGTTTCGCTTTTCTTTCTTCTCCTGCTCCTCTTGTTCGAACTTTCTTCGAAGCCCTTCCCCCCTTTCCCGGTGATTGGACAGGGAGTCAAGAGGTCCAACGAGTGAAAAGGTTCAATAAGGGATATTTTGACTCGCCAGACAAAGAGTCAAGATATCCAATGTGGGTCAAGAGGTCCAACGAGTCAAGAGATACGACGAGTCAGAAGGTCCAATAATGGATCTTTTGACGCGTTGGATATTTTGACTCGTTGGACCTCTTGACTCGACTCGAATCGCTGCAGAAAAGTCCGGCAGGTGGCAAATCATAACAGAGGACTGAAGAAATAATTCCGTCGAGTCTTGGCGAGGAGTTCATGAAATATTGGCAATGAGGGAACTCGACTTCATTCCTGGTCATGAACAAAAAGCTTGATGCGCTGAATGCATGTGAAGTACGCGTGATAACGTGCCCAGGGCAATTCGGTTTAGCTATTCCTGTTTTTTGTTTCTTTTTTAAGGATGTGACTTTTCTTTTAACGTGCAGTTTTTCTGAGGGAATGCACTAAAGTAATAACACATTTTCTTTTAGATGCTAAAAACTCCAAATTCGGTGCTACGGCTATCGGTATGGCTGCCGCTAGTTGTCCAAGGCGGCCTCTTGGTTAACATTCCTCGGGTGAGTTCAGACGCCTTCGATTTGCACTAATATGCACCTTTCCTTAAACTCGAATGTGCGCGATTGTGTATAGCGAAGTTACCACGTGTTTTCGTCACTTATAGCAATTCTATTGAATCGACACCCAACGAGTTTTCGGTGTTTGACACTTGGTTCCAGAACTCAACCAACGCCAGCCCATCATCCTGGACTCCTCTGCTTGGTGACAGTAGCCGTCAAGCTATTGGAAAAGAGAATGCGCCACCACCACCCGCAGCGTGGAACGATTCACTGCTAGGACCGGTTGAATCCCGAGAGGCAGCGCCGGCCTTCTCCGAGTCCCCCGCGCAAGGCCGCCAGCCGGGCGTGTTGGACCGGCGTTCGACGAAGCGGCTTTTGTTGCCGAGGTTGGCGGACCACGAGCGTCGACGGAGGGGCGCTGACGAGGAGGCTGGAAGCTCCAACATCTTTGAGACGCCTGTAGGGCAGGCGCTGCTAGACAGCCTGTCGCACGGCTACACCCGAGAGCGAGGCCTGGGCAACGGTCTGGCCGAAAAGGTGGGCCGGGGCTCGCCGCTGTCCATCATTTGGCCCCCGGCAGCCGACAGGGTGGAGCGCCGGGAGACGCATTACGACCGCGGGGAGCTGTTCA
Organism: Ixodes ricinus; assembly: GCA_037355805.1. NCBI lineage: Eukaryota > Metazoa > Arthropoda > Arachnida > Ixodida > Ixodidae > Ixodes > Ixodes ricinus. Next base: position 1,939 of record JAZHYW010042672.1, on the reverse strand, counting down.
GCCTGTTGGTGCGCCGGGCGCTCATGGACAGCCTCTGCTACCCGGGCTACGGTCTGCGTGCCAACCCCGAAGGTAGGGCCTCCAGATTCAACGACACGCACAGATGTTCACGTACCTTGAATGAGGATATCATCAAAAATTGCATTATGCGATCGACACCTTCTTTTTTAAACAATTATGCGTGGCCTTGCTGGCAATCGATTTCCTATTGCTTGACTGGGCCCACCGAGGAGACGCCAGCGAACAACAACTCAATTAATCAAACAATGTTGCTGTTTTTTGTGGTGGTGTTTTTGTTGAGCATACCCGGTCAAGTGGCCCTTTTTCTTTGTGTTCTTCGCACCTCTAATGTCTGTGAATGAATGCGAGCGTTGCTTTCGTTTGTTAGTACTATTGGCGTTATTTAAATGTCTTGGAGCACAAAGGCTCAGTCTGTGCCGCACCAAATATGTTTTTTCGCTTTTCGAGGGTCTCTTTTTTGTACTGGTCTCACACAAAAAGGTTTTCACTTTTAAATCAATTAGGAGTCACTACTGCTATGCAATCCGGCAGCATTTCTTTACTTACCTCTCACCCCTCCCTGCCCCGTGGGGTTCGGCGGAGGTGGGGAGGGGGTGACTGCAATACGCAATTTGAACATCCAAGCTATTTTTTTAAGGCGAAAGCCTTCTATGCTTATTACGGGAAAAGGCGGCGTCGGCGTTGTGCCCAAAAGATGTCCATAAAAATAAGTCATGAAGCACGTGCCGCTCAAGGTCAACGCGGAAGCGCCTCAGAAATAAAACAGAAAGAAATGTAGAGCAGCGCAGATGCTTCGACACAGAAGCCGTGAAGCCGGCGGGGACGCAACGCCGGCGCAGTGGGGGAGCGGAATGCCATCGCCGGAGCGCCGTGTTCAAAAGATGGGCGCTCTGCCTCCGGCGCGTCAGTTGGGCTTCCGACTTGATCTGTGCTCGTTATGTGCCTCATGCGATAGACTGTGAGTGAGCCGCGCCTACATCTACGGCCTCGATATCCGCAGCAGCGTCTAAATCTACGGAAGTACACCGAATACAATCTTGGCAGAAACAACTCGAAAACATTTCACCCGCGTGACTATAATGCTTTCGCATTTTACACGTAAGCACTCTTAACTGTCTTCGGCGTGGTTTTTTAATTTTTTTACTACGGTTCTGGAGGTGAAAACCAGTATTGTCGAAATAAACTTTATTTCAATCTTTTTTTTAATTCTCTCTGTCCTTCAACAGTAGGCGACCTTTTTATGATTACATAGCTAGTCAGAAGGGATATGCCTGGCTACAAGATTGAATCAAAATCGAGTGACCGCTCAACTCAGCAAGAAGAAACGGTTTCCCTTGCTTCATTTATTAACAACCAGGGACGATAATGTTAAAGGGGTAGTTTAATGTTGAAAGAATTTGAATTTTATATGACATGTTTACCCTAGTACAAAGTGAGTCCCACGTGGGGCCCACGTTGGTTTTGAAACATTTGGGCTGCCCATCGGGCTTCCCTCGTGAGACACACAGCGGATTTAATTGGCAGCCCATTTTGGCTTTCCCTTTGGGGCTTACGGGGCCCACCGGGGCAGCCCATATGGGCTGTTCTCGTGGAACCCACGGGGGCTTGCCTGGGCAGCCCACTTTCTGTCGATGGACCTAGCTCAAAGTGGGCTCTAAAATAGTCCCACCCGGCTTTGCAGGTTGCCTCGGAGGACCCACAAAGATCCTTCTTGGGCAGCCTAGCTTAACTTTCTCTTTGAGACTTGCAGGGGGCCCACCGGGGCAGCCCACATGGGCTCTTCTCGCGGTACACATGGGCCTTACCTGGGCAGCCCACTTTCTGTCGATGGACCTAGCTCAAAGTGGGCTCTAAGATAGTCCCACCACGGCTTTGCAGGTTGCCTCGGAGGAACCACAAAGAGCTTTCTTGGGCAGCC
>JAZHYW010042671.1:0-29118 GCA_037355805.1 Ixodes ricinus | reverse complement strand
GGATGATTTGTTTAAAACTGCTGTTTCTAATTTCTATTGTTCATAAATATTATGTGCTTTGCCTTTAAGTTATTTATTGTATATTTTTCTTGTTGATAACAACCCACTCCCCTCTGTAATACCGTCAGCCTCGAGGGTATTGAAATAAATAAATAAATGAACTGTTATCAAACAGCAGCAGCAGTAAAGCGTGCGGCACCGGCGACACTTCGCGAGCGGAAGGTACGAATTCCTCCGAGCCGAGATCGCGAGATGCACGGCAAGAAAGGAAGTCACCTGTGCGCGCCCAAGGCTGGCCAGGCTGGCTTACGGTCGACTCCGCCGAAATCGGGGGGCCCACTTTTCTCGGATTGAGATCTGGAGTGGGAGCTGATCCAAAACGACGGGTGGAACTCGTCCGTCTTGATCACGATCGCTCGAGGGAAATAGACGCGCTCCAGAAAAGTCCATCTCGGCGCGCTCGAAAGGACCAGTTCAGGTTTCTCGAACCATCTACGAAGCTTAGAAGACCTGCATATTTTGAGTTTTGGGATGAAAGGTAACGCAAAAAGGTCATCCTTTGCGTTGCCATTTAGCACGCGATTCTTAAAGTACAGCCTAACCTACGGGAGCACCAGATGAGTTTCAGAGCGGGTGCTGTAGCTTTTTTGTCTTTTTTGAGTGAGGATGCTGTGTGTACAGCTCCTGTAGTGGATGAAAGTTCCTACGTTGGGGACAAGCAGGGACAAGCCCTTCTTTCAAATGCGTCTAGTCTCCTTGAGCTTCGGGACAGAAATAAACGCTAGTCTTCGGCGCTAATCCCGCAGCTACTCGCCTCGTAGCAAGGTTGTTGCAGTAGGGGGCTCGTGAAATCGTGAAAATTATAGGGGTTTCCAACCCTCCAACTCCCTGCCTACGCCAGATGCTTTCCCCTCCTTGCAAATATCAGCTGATCTTCCAGCATCTTGTCTCTTTCTGTGCAGAAATGTTCGTTGATAATTAAACATATCACTAAAATTCGAAAGTAATTTGTAATTTGAGTAGAAGTTGCTCAAAAACGGTAATTAAAGTAAACTACTAATTACCGAAATAAAATGTCCTTGAAAGTTACTAAACTACCCAGAAAAATTAGTTCGAGAAGAGTAGTTGAACTGCGTGCATTCTGCTTCATACGAACTAGCCCAGCTCACCCCAATTCCTCGTTCGTTGGAGCTTATTTGACGCTTGCACAAAGTAAGATGGGCCAGTTACTAGTTGGTAGTAGTTGTACACGAATAAACAGCTAAAACAATTGGGGCTCCAATCCACGCTGTAAAGGTGGTTGGCCAGCGAAGCTGTGATATCACCTGCAACGATTGCCTACTGCACTATACGAAATGCCGCCGCCGGTCGCAGCACGCCGCCGCTGGTCGTATTGCCGTTTCTTTTCCCTTTGCCGCTCCTAGTATTCACGCTGCTCCTCGCAGGTCCTAACTATGCGTGGCCTATTCATCGCGGTGCTGCACCAACAATGAAATCAGTTGCTATACTTTGTTTCATCTTACGCTTGAGTGCAGCTGATGTTACGCGCCATCGGAGCCAATCGGAGGGCGTGTGGGTGTCATGTGACCTTAAGGAGGGCACAGCGACGCGCGGAAAGCGTATCACGGGCCACGTCCACAGAACGGAATTTTCAAAGATAGCTCGTAGCATCCGCTGCGTCCGGAGGTAAAGGAGGCGGGTTCTTGTTTTATATATAAAAGGCTAGTGACGTCACTCCCTACGTTGCAAGCTGCCGTCGCCGCGGCAGCTTTTCGCACTTCACACGAGGGCTTCGAATGACGTCAACCCCCTTTCGAAGCAGCTGCAAACCTAATCCTTACCGGAACGCGTGAGAGGGTGTTCCTATTGGTCACACGCGCCTTATCATCCGTCATGTGGTTTTGATGATTGTTTTGTGGTTTTCTTTATTGAAACGGGTGCTGAGCTGTATGCTGTACGCCTGATTTCAAAGGAGATATGCTGTTTGGCCTTCATTTATTCGCCGGGAGTTTTCTTGCTTGCGACGACGACACGAAAATTTCCTTGGCTGGTAGAAATATACAGCTTCGCTGTAAAAACGAGAACAGCGATAGAAAGAAAGGATGACAAAGCTGTACTCGTATTTTCACATTTCCTGCCATGTGTCAGCGAAATATCGTTGGCGTTTTCGGGAAAGGAGCTGTCGTTCCTGTGGGAGAAATGAGTCATATATGTCAAGGGTGAACGATCTATACCCGTTTTCACCTCAAGATCCATAGTAAAAAAGGTCCGGCCTCTCGCGGAGCATTACTGATTTCCCCCGTTATGCAGAGAATTAAGATATGCGTAGGTAATTTTTAGATTAGTTTTATGTTATCTTATCAAGACGCACACGTTCCAAACGCCAAAAGCATCGCTTTTTCCTCCGACAACCAAATCTCGAAGAACTACTTCGTGCCGCGTATGAACAATGCGCAAAACTTGCTTTTTCCTGAGGTGAAAACAGGTATAGATTATGACCTGTTGCTTGGTTCGCGGGTGTAGTCATGTGTGATGTAATCTTTTAAGATACTATGAATGTTTTTATCATGTTTCTTTTATTAAATTCTACAGTTGCGAGCACAACTACGTCCTGTCGTGCGTGTTTTCTTAGTTTGCTGTGCCTTAGTTTATTTGTCTCCCAGCAGAGCTGGCGCTGTTTTCGAGCTAATCTCGCAGTTACAGTTCAGTTGCTGGATCTGGTATGGTGACATACTGCCCCACATCGTCACATTCATGTCAGCAGCAGAACGCTTCCGGTCAAGAGATGAAACGAGTCAAAAGGTCCAATAATGGATCTTTTGGCTTGTTGGATCTTTTGACTTGGCATACACGAGTCAAGAAATCCAATATCGGTCAAGAAGTCCAACAAGCCAAGAGCTCCAATGAGTCAAAAGATCCACGGCGAGTCAAGAGGTCAACGAGTCAAAAGGTACAAAAAATCAGAAGTTTCAAAATGAATCTTTTGAAGCGTTCGATCTATTGACTCGGCAAACGCGAGTCAATAGATCCAATGCGGGTCAAGAGGTCCGATTACTCGAGAACTGCCGCGTCATATTGCAAGGGGGTCATGGCAAAGCCCCTCGCCACTCGTCCCCTGGTCGCGGGGAGGCGTTCTAGAATAAAGATCAAGGACGAAACGAGATAACACATAAGTTCGACTTAGTCAATGTCCTGTGATTTGACTAAATGCCTAATATTTGTTTAAAATAAAATGGAAACAGATTTAGGTTTGAGGCGCCTCTCAACTTCGCACCGCTTTCCGGTTTGAGGCAGAAAACGAACTCGAGGGGGACAAAGTACAGCTTATGATAGGGTAGATTTGTGTTAGCGAACAAGTTCGTACAAGAAAACCGACACAAAGTGCGTGTTGATTTTTCGATGAAAAATTATTTGATTGAGTTCTCTTATCGTTAAAGAAAAAAAATGAAAGCCATTTACAACTCCCTGGAACGCCGAATTAGAGCGCAGCTCTAGAGGAGGAGGAGGGGAAGGTACAGAGAGAGGCTATGCCCTTCCTCCTCTCCTGCTCGCCTTCCATTTTGGGGGAAATTTTCCGCTAAATTTAGCGGGAGAACTTTTCCGCTAGATTTAGCGGGGAAATTTTTGCCGCTAGATTTAGCGGGGAAACTTTTTCCGCTAGATTTAGCCGGAAAATTTTTTCGCTAAATTTAGCGGGGAAATTTTTTCCGCTAGCTTTAGCGGGGAAATTGTTCCGCTAGATTTAGCGGGAAATTTTCCCGCTAGATTTAGCGGGGAAATGTTTTAGCCAGGAAAATGTTTTCGCTAGATTTAGCGGGGAAATGTTTCTGCTAGATTTAGCAGCGAATTTTTTTTAGTGGGAAAATTTTTCGGCTAGATCTAGCGGGGAAGTTTTTTCGCTAAATTTAGCAGGCAAATTTTTCCGCTAGGTTTAGCAGGCAAATTTTTCCGCTGAATTTAGCCGGAGAAATATTCTCCGCTAGATGTAGCGGGGAAATTTTTCCGCTAAATTTACCAGGGTAATTTTCCGCTAAATTTAGCGGGAAATTTACCCATAATGCATCGCGGGGTTACGCCGACGCCGCCGGCGACGCCGACGCCGACGCCGCTCAAGCCGGAAGCGGGCGCCTAAGAGCTGCGCTCTAAAAGACCCACCACCACGGTCATGGAAGATGACGCCCTTCGCACGTTTTTGAAACGCGATTTAATCGCGTTCACGCTCGCTACAAATATGTGCTATGGTCACCTTGTGGGGGATGTGTGACCTACGCGAAATCCGTTTCTCTTGTGAGAAAAGCTAACTCAGTGAGCGCCGCAAAACAATGACGGTCTTGCGTGTTTGGAGGTCCCCATCTACTCTCTCGGACACTTTATTTGACAAACACGTTCGTCGCTGTTGGCGTTTTGTTGTTGAACCAACTACGAGATCCTCCGCTTCGAATTTTTTCATCATACAAGAAATATGAAAAAGAGAGAAAATGAAGATAATGAACCGTACGCAGTCAACACAAATCTGAGTGGTTTTGTAGCTACTGAGACATCGCGATCCTTGTAAGCCACCCGAGTCGACATATCTTTAACCCGAAGATTAGCAATTTAATCGGGGCCGTACGACTGCTGCATTCTGTTTCCACTTGAAGGCTGGTTCCAAGTGTTGCGACCGACTACGACCAAGTCTGACAGAAACTGTTTTAAGCCTCTTACGACTGCGCAGCAGCAATGACAGCCGTAAGCGGCTTAAAACCCCGTTGCCGTAGCAACCCGTGAAAAGATTAACGTCACAAGCCGTTGCAAGCGCACACCGTCTGACCTACGTGGGTGTGTGCCAGCGCAACCGATCCTGCACCGAGATTGTGTCACGTGACCTTTCGGTTCGATTTCGCGCCCAGCGAGATGTCACGTGACGGCTTCTGGCATAGGCTGCTGTCAATCCTTAGGTGAAACCAAGTATAACCCGGGCTCTTTACGTGCACCACACAGTAGTAACGCCGATGCTGGTTCTCCGTACAGCCTGGTGCTAGTTAGCAGTCATATGCTGCACTGGCCATATCGGTAATATACTGCGGAAAGGCATGCGGTTGATTGAAAAACATTATGCTGTCCAAATCATCCACGCAACCCAACATTTTTTGCCAGACGAGCTCATCCTCGTAATTAAGTCACCTACTAACTGGTCGTTGATTTCTAAATTCAAGAAGCAACCTGCGTCCCCACGACCGTACAGACCGCACAACTGTCGGGAAGTTCCTGTGGCAGTCAAGCACACCGCACAACGAGATGGCGTTGGTCGCCAGCAGATTGAAATGAAAAACGCACAAAGCCAGTCGTTTCCGAGGCCACTGTATCTTTCCTCATCTCTCCCTTTTTTTTGCTTTTTTATTATTTGCGGGATCCCACCCCGTTGCAGTGCAGTGACCGTCACGCCCCTCCTTGCCACCCGAAATCCGTCATTCATCGTTGTTTCGCTTTTCTTTCTTCTCCTGCTCCTCTTGTTCGAACTTTCTTCGAAGCCCTTCCCCCCTTTCCCGGTGATTGGACAGGGAGTCAAGAGGTCCAACGAGTGAAAAGGTTCAATAAGGGATATTTTGACTCGCCAGACAAGAGTCAAGATATCCAATGTGGGTCAAGAGGTCCAACGAGTCAAGAGATACGACGAGTCAGAAGGTCCAATAATGGATCTTTTGACGCGTTGGATATTTTGACTCGTTGGACCTCGTTGACTCGGACTCGGAATCGCTGCAGAAAAAGTCCGGCAGGTGGCAAATCATAACACAGGACTGAAGAAATAATTCCGTCGAGTCTTGGTGAGGAGTTCGTGAAATATTGGCAATGAGGGAACTCGACTTCATTCCTGGTCATGAACAAAAAGCTTGACGCGCTGAATGCATGTGAAGTACGCGTGATAACGTGCCCAGGGCAATTCGGTTTAACTATTCCTGTTTTTTGTTTCTTTTTTAAGGATGTGACTTTTCTTTTAACGTGCAGTTTTTCTGAGGGAATGCTCTAAAGTAATAACACATTTTCTTTTAGATGCTAAAAACTCCAAATTCGGTGCTACGGCTATCGGTATGGCTGCCGCTAGTTGTCCAAGGCGGCCTCTTGGTTAACATTCCTCGGGTGAGTTCAGACGCCTTCGATTTGCACTAATATGCACCTTTCCTTAAACTCGAATGTGCGCGATTGTGTATAGCGAAGTTACCACGTGTTTTCGTCACTTATAGCAATTCTATTGAATCGACACCCAACGAGTTTTCGGTGTTTGACACTTGGTTCCAGAACTCAACCAACGCCAGCCCATCATCCTGGACTCCTCTGCTTGGTGACAGTAGCCGTCAAGCTATTGGAAAAGAGAATGCGCCACCACCACCCGCAGCGTGGAACGATTCACTGCTAGGACCGGTTGAATCCCGAGAGGCAGCGCCGGCCTTCTCCGAGTCCCCCGCGCAAGGCCGCCAGCCGGGCGTGTTGGACCGGCGTTCGACGAAGCGGCTTTTGTTGCCGAGGTTGGCGGACCACGAGCGTCGACGGAGGGGCGCTGACGAGGAGGCTGGAAGCTCCAACATCTTTGAGACGCCTGTAGGGCAGGCGCTGCTAGACAGCCTGTCGCACGGCTACACCCGAGAGCGAGGCCTGGGCAACGGTCTGGCCGAAAAGGTGGGCCGGGGCTCGCCGCTGTCCATCATTTGGCCCCCGGCAGCCGACAGGGTGGAGCGCCGGGAGACGCATTACGACCGCGGGGAGCTGTTCAGCCTGTTGGTGCGCCGGGCGCTCATGGACAGCCTCTGCTACCCGGGCTACGGTCTGCGTGCCAACCCCGAAGGTAGGGCCTCCAGATTCAACGACACGCACAGATGTTCACGTACCTTGAATGAGGATATCATCAAAAATTGCATTATGCGATCGACACCTTCTCTTTTTAAACAATTATGCGTGGCCTTGCTGGCAATCGATTTCCTATTGCTTGACTGGGCCCACCGAGGAGACGCCAGCGAACAACAACTCAATTAATCAAACAATGTTGCTGTTTTTTGTGGTGGTGTTTTTGTTGAGCATACCCGGTCAAGTGGCCCTTTTTCTTTGTGTTCTTCGCACCTCTAATGTCTGTGAATGAATGCGAGCGTTGCTTTCGTTTGTTAGTACTATTGGCGTTATTTAAATGTCTTGGAGCACAAACGCTCAGTCTGTGCCGCACCAAATATGTTTTTTCGCTTTTCGAGGGTCTCTTTTTTGTACTGGTCTCACACAAAAAGGTTTTCACTTTTAAATCAATTAGGAGTCACTACTGCTATGCAATCCGGCAGCATTTCTTTACTTACCTCTCACCCCTCCCTGCCCCGTCGGGTTCGGCGGAGGTGGGGAGGGGGTGACTGCAATACGCAATTTGAACATCCAAGCTATTTTTTTAAGGCGAAAGCCTTTTATGCTTATTACGGGAAAAGGCGGCGTCGGCGTTGTGCCCAAAAGATGTCCATAAAAATAAGTCATGAAGCACGTGCCGCTCAAGGTCAACGCGGACGCGCCTCAGAAATAAAACAGAAAGAAATGTAGAGCAGCGCAGATGCTTCGTCACAGAAGCCGTGAAGCCGGCGGGGACGCACCGCCGGCGCAGTGGGGGAGCGGAATGCCATCGCCGGAGCGCCGTGTTCAAAAGATGGGCGCTCTGCCTCCGGCGCGTCAGTTGGGCTTCCGACTTGATCTGTGCTCGTTATGTGCCTCATGCGATAGACTGTGAGTGAGCCGCGCCTACATCTACGGCCTCGATATCCGCAGCAGCGTCTAAATCTACGGAAGTACACCGAATACAATCTTGGCAGAAACAACTCGAAAACATTTCACCCGCGTGACTATAATGCTTTCGCATTTTACACGTAAGCACTCTTAACTGTCTTCGGCGTGGTTTTTTAATTTTTTTACTACGGTTCTGGAGGTGAAAACCAGTATTGTCGAAATAAACTTTATTTCAATCTTTTTTTTAATTCTCTCTGTCCTTCAACAGTAGGCGACCTTTTTATGATTACATAGCTAGTCAGAAGGGATATACCTGGCTACAAGATTGAATCAAAATCGAGTGACCGCTCAACTCAGCAAGAAGAAACGGTTTCCCTTGCTTCATTTATTAACAACCAGGGACGATAATGTTAAAGGGGTAGTTTAATGTTGAAAGAATTTGAATTTTATATGACATGTTTACCCTAGTACAAAGTGAGTCCCACGTGGGGCCCACGTTGGTTTTGAAACATTTGGGCTGCCCATCGGGCTTCCCTCGTGAGACACACAGCGGATTTAATTGGCAGCCCATTTTGGCTTTCCCTTTGGGGCTTACGGGGCCCACCGGGGCAGCCCATATGGGCTGTTCTCGTGGAACCCACGGGGGCTTGCCTGGGCAGCCCACTTTCTGTCGATGGACCTAGCTCAAAGTGGGCTCTAAAATAGTCCCACCCGGCTTTGCAGGTTGCCTCGGAGGACCCACAAAGATCCTTCTTGGGCAGCCTAGCTTAACTTTCTCTTTGAGACTTGCAGGGGGCCCACCGGGGCAGCCCACATGGGCTGTTCTCGCGGTACCCACGGGGCTTACCTGGGCAGCCCACTTTCTGTCGAGGGACCTAGCTCAAAGTGGGCTCTAAGATAGTCCCACCACGGCTTTGCAGGTTGCCTCGGAGGAACCACAAAGAGCCTTCTTGGGCAGCCTAGTTTGGCTTTCCCTTTGAGACTTACAGGGAGCCCACTGGGGCAGCCCACATGGGCTGTTCTCGTGGTACCCACGAGGGCTTACCTGGGCAGCCCACTTTCTGTCGAGGGACCTAGCTCAAAGTGGGCTCTAAAATAGTCCCACCCCGGCTTTGCAGGTTGCCTCGGAGGACCCACAAAGAGCCTTCTTGGGCAGCCTAGTTTGGCTTTCCCTTTGAGACTTACAGGGAGCCCACTGGGGCAGCCCACATGGGCTGTTCTCGTGGTACCCACGGGGGCTTACCTGGGCAGCCCACTTTCTGTCGAGGGACCTAGCTCAAAGTGGGCTCTAAGATAGTCCCACCACGGCTTTGCAGGTTGCCTCGGAGGACCCACAAAGATCCTTCTTGGGCAGCCTAGCTTAACTTTCTCTTTGAGATTTGCAGGGGGCCCACTCGGGGCAGCCCCACATGGGCTGCTCTCGTGGTACCCACGGGGGCTTACCTGGGCAGCCCACTTTCTGTCGAGGGACCTAGCTCAAAGTGGGCTCTAAAATAGTCCCACCCCGGCTTTGCAGGTTGCCTCGGAGGACCCACAAAGAGCCTTCTTGGGCAGCCTAGTTTGGCATTCCCTTTGAGACTTGCGGGGGGCCCATCGGGGCAGCCCACATGGGCTGTTCTCGTGGTACCCACGGGGGCTTACCTGGGCAGCCCACTTTCTGTCGAGGGACCTAGCTCAGAAGTGGGCTCTAAGATAGTCCCACCCAGGCTTTGCAGGTTGCCTCGGAGGACCCACAAAGAGCCTTCTTGGGCAGCCTAGTTTGGCTTTTCCCTTTGAGACTTACAGGGAGCCCGCTGGAGCAGCCCACATGGGTTGTTCTCGTGGTACACAGGGGGGCCTACCTGGGCAGCCCACTTTCTGTCGAGGGACCTAGCTCCATGTGGGCTCTGAAATAGTCCCACCCCGGCTTTGCAGGTTGCCTCGGAGGACCCACAAAGAGCCTTCTTGGGCAGCCTAGTTTGGCTTTCTCTTTGAGACTTACAGGGAGCCCACTGGGGCAGCCCACATGGGTTGGTTTCGTGGTATCCACGGGGGCCTACCTTGGCAGCCCACCTTTTGTCAAGGGACCTAGCTGAAAGTGGGCTCTGAAATAGTCCCGCGCCGGTTTCGCAAGTTGCCCCAGGGGACCCACAAAGGGCCTACTTGGGCAGGCCACATAGGCTCTCCTCGTGGGGCCCACGGGGGCCAAGTTGGGGAGCCGGCATGGGCACGCTCATAAGGTCCACAGTAGGCTTACGCGGGCAACCCACGTCAGGTCGCCCTGGGAACCTCATTTCTTTCGGTATCATTTTACAGCCAAGCTGTATACCTCTACCAGCCAAGCAAATTTTCTTGTCGTTGTAAGCAAAAAACTTCTGGCGAACAATTGAAGGAAAAACAGCATATCTCCTTTTAAATCACGGATACCGCATACTGGTCAGTATCCGTTTCAATAAAAAAAATAAAAGCAACAAAAAACTATATGATGGATGTTAAGACGCGTGTGACCAATAAGAACACCCTACCACGCGTCATGGTAAAGATTAGGTTTTCAGCTGCTTCGAAGGGGTTGACGTCATTCGAAGCCTTCGTGTGAAGTGCAAAAAGCTGCCGCGGGAACGGCAGCTTGCGACGTGGGGAGTGACGTCACTAGCCTTTCATATAAAAAAGCTCTTATACTCGAAAAGATGGTCAAAGTGCAGGCGAGCTGGTGTAGATCATACATAGTGGAACCTGAGACTGAGGTATGCAAGGAAAACTTCGAGGACGAGAAAGAGGACTAGGCACCGTCTCAAACGCAGCTAAAGATTTTTGTTCCGTGCCCTCCTTATATACACATCCTCGATGTCGCCAAACTTCCCATAAACCGCAAAGACCTCAATAGGGTTTACTTTGACACAATCGTACAGACAATTGAATCCTCACTGCAACCAGGGATCACTTCGGTCACAAGCCATCCAACTGAGAACAACAGGGGCACTCAAAAGAAACAAAACCATGAAAAAAAAAAAAGACATAAGGACGTCATTTTTCCTCTGAGGGTTCACATTCACCACAATTGCACCGACCCACAGATCTACAGTACACTCCGGTCACAAATCATTCAACTGAAAACAATAAAGGCCTTCCAGCGAAACGAAATCAGCAACCGGACATCCACAACCGGACATCCACTCCCTCGTCAACATACAAAAAAAAAAAAAAACCGGGTAAATTTTGAGAAACGCCTGTTGATTCATTCGTGCGGACCATGGATGGCATAAGCGGCAACGTTAAGAACAACGCAACAAACTCAGAAATTGCTAAACATTTGCAGGAGTGCAACAACCGTGAAGCAAAGTGGTCGGAAACAGAAGTGTTACACAGGGAAAGGAAATGACGTAAAACGGGTAGTCAGAGAGACGATCCGGATAAAAGCGTCAGGAAACCTGCTTTAGTCAGCCATGCATAGGTCCTCACGAATGAATCCAAAAGCGTTTCTCAAAAATTCGACCGGGTTTTTTTTTTGTATGTTAAGCGAGTGGAGGAAAGATTGCCTTTCTTATCGTTAGTGGATGTCCGGTTGCTGATTTCGTTTCGCTGGAAGGCCTTTATTGTTTTCAGTTGAATGATTTGTGACCGGAGTGTACTGTAGATCTGTGGGTCGGTGCAATTGTGGTGAATGTGAACCCTCAGAGGAAAGAATGACGCCCTTATGTCTTTTTTTTCGTGGTTTTGTTTCTTTGAGTGCCCCTGTTGTTCTCAGTTGGATGGCTTGTGACCGAAGTGATCCCTGGTTGCTGTGAGGATTCAATTGTCTGTACGATTGTGCCAAAGTGAACCCTATTGAGGTCTTTGCGGTTTATGGGAAGTTTGGCGACATCCAGGATGTATGATAAGGAGGGCACGGAATAAAAATCTTTAGCTGCGTTTGAGACGGTGTCTAGTCCTCTTTTTCTCGTCCCTCGGGTTTTCCTTGCATACCTCAGTCTCAGGTTCCACTATGTATGAACTCCATACTCTGTTTTACCTGACGTCCGGACGCAGCGGATGCTACGAGCTATCTTAGCCAATCCCGATCTGTGGACATGGGCCGTGATACGCTTTCCGCGCGTTGCTGTGCCCCTCTCTAAGGTCACGTGACACTCACACGGCCTCCGTTTGGCTCCGATGACTCGTAACACCCGCTGCGCTTAAACTTAAGGTGAAACGTAGTATAGCAACTGATTTTATTGTTGCTGCAGCACCGCGATGAATAGGCCATGCATAGTTGGGACTCCCGAGGAGCAGCGTGAATACTAGGAGCGGCAAAGGGAAAAGAAACGGCAATACGACCAGCGGTGGCGTGCTGCGATCGGCGACGGCATTTCGTATAGCGCAGTAGGCAATCATTGCAGGTGATACCGTAGCTTCGCTGACCAAGCACCTTCACAGCGTGGATTGAAGCCTCAACGTTTTATATTTATGCGAAAGCATTAACTGTCCCACGGAGCGCAACCGTCGTTGACTGGAAACGCGAAAAACAGCACCCAAATTCCGGCTGAGCGAAACAAGCAATAAATTCCGATTGGCTCCGACGCGTCATAGCTACAATGAAGGCCACCACACAAAGAAGCCAATTTATTGGCGCTGCGGCCTGCGCTCCAACAAAAGGAAGAGGGTGGCACGCGCGCGGCCGCCGCTCGTGTCACGTGTCAGGCGTTGCCGGAGGGGACATCCCCCTCTCTCCTGTGTCACGTGCTCTACGCTCTGCTTTCAGCCATGTCGCTACACGCGGTCGACCTCTGCGGAGGACAGCAGGGCGCGCTGCTTGTAGAAATGCGTTGCGTTTACAAACATTCCTACACATAAGCAGTCTTAAGTGTCCTCCTATAATTATTTTCCTTACGGTATGAGGTATTGCAGCGCATACCAAATTCAGCATGCCTCACTTTCCCCATGGGCCTACTGGAAATATTAATATTTTGATAGATCAATAAAACGTCATGCGCAAGGCCATCAAAATTGGGCATCTGAAGTGTACGAATTGAAAAAAAAACTGTGCGGAATCCCATATAAAAAAATTCGGTTGGACAGGTAATCGGGATACATAGCCAGCTTGAGCAGTCTACAGACACCTAATCTTAGAACGACATTCTGACGAGCGGCTTTAAAATTCACCCTCAATTTCAATGCTCTGCGTAATCGATTCCACTTTACGTAGAACGGCGTTCCCAATACGCACACTGATTACTAAGTTAGTAATAAAGTTTAGCAAGCAACAAATTTCTTGCTGCCGCTTAGAATTACAATCCTCGGTGATTCGTTATCAAATTAAACCAATCTCTTATGTTGAATTTTTAAAACGTGGAGTAAATGTTCTAAATATTAGCTGAAAGTGCCGCTTTGTAAGTTACACAGGTGGTCCAAGTTTGACATGCCCACGCTTTGCCACCTTGGAGCACACAGACTTACTAACTTAGCATCCGCTGAGCTGAGGTGGGACCCGCGAGAGTTTACCTTACATAGCCCAAGTTGGGCGTGCCCATGCTTTGCCACCATGGAGCCCGCTTCATTGCTAACGTGACCCAAGCTGAGCATAAGTACACTCTAAAAAAAGGGTGTCACCCATGTATTTAAAATTGTCACGAATGACTAGGTGACGAAACGAAGAATAACTAAGGACACTGAAACGTTTAAAGGGGCGAATTTGTGCCCAAATGAAAAGGCAAACAGAAGATAACAATAAAGCGTCGTGGACGTCGAAGTTGGTGTAACAGCAGGATCAAACGCTGGGGCGAGACTGACTGCGGCACTGTGCCGCAGTCGGTCTCGCCACAGCGATGCCTCGTGCAGGGCAACAAAACAGGGCAAGACAAACAAAAAATGGGAAAATACGGAGGCTGACAAAACACGATCCTGTCAGGGGCTGGACAAGATCACAGTTCACAGTCTTATCGCGCGTAGAACGGCTTGAGGCGCACGACGTGGACGACTCCCGGTCGTGGAGGGAAGCGTGATGAAGTCCGTGTTCCGTCGGGCATCACCTCGTAGTTAAGATCCCCGAGTCGACGAAGCACTTTGTAGGGCCAGAAGTAGCGCTTCAGGAGTTTCTCGCTTAGAACGCGTAGTCGTATCAGGGTCCAAACTCACACACGGTCTCCAGGCTTGACGCGAATGTCGATCCGGCGAAGGCTGTACCGGGTAGCGTTGACCCGTTTTTGATCTTGAATTCGGAGTCGGGCGAGCTGGCGAACTTATTCGGCTCGTTCACAAACCACCTGGGCGCCGGGGATCCCATCGTCAGCTGGTCGTTACTTTTCTGCCATGCACCAACTGAAACGGGGTTACTCCTGTGGTCTCTTGCACCACCGTGTTGTATGCAAAATTGACGCAGGGTAACACCTCGTCCCAAGTTTTCTGCTCTACGTCGACAAACTCAGAGATCATGTCCGCGATAGTTTTGTTTAGCCGTCCTGTTAGTCGATTTGTCTGCGTATGGTACGCAGTGGTTCGACGGTGGCCGGTGCCACTGAGACGAAGATATTCTTGCGTCAGCTGAACCATGAACGATGATCCACGGTCTGTAATAAGCACTTCGGGGGCGCCGTGCAGGAGGAGAATGGATTCGATGAAAACCTTGCCGACTTCAACAGCCGTACTTGATGGAATGGCTTTCGTCTCGGCGTACCATGTGAGATAATCTGTGGTGACGATTATCCAGCGGTTTCTATTCCTATCTGCTGGAACGGCGCGGACAGGGGAGAAATTGGATGCAGAAGTCTTGACGGCTTCGTCGGTGGTTTCTTGCGTCGCTGACACTCATGGCATGATCGAGTGTAGAGGTGAACGGTCTTCGGTAGCCTCGGCCAGTAGTAGTTTTCTCGAATTCTGGCGAGCGTCCTGTTGTAGCTCCAGGTGTCCAGCCTTGGAAGATTTCTTTTCGAAGACTGGAAGGAATAGCCAACAGCCATGCGGTGTTGTTGTTGACGAAGTTCTTTTTGTACAGCACCCCTTGCCGTATAAAGAAGGTAGGCAGGATTCGTAATAAAACACGAGGAACCGCACTCGCTTGTCCCTCTAGGTTCTCGATGAGCGGTCGCTATTCAGGGTCGTCTCGTTGGCGTGCTGCAAAGTCGCTGACATCCAGAGCGCCGAGGAAACACTCATTGTCGTCGTCTTCGATGCAGGCAGGACCGTCCTCGACTGGGGCCCTTGACAGGTCGTCGGCGTCATCGTGCTTCCGGCCGGACTTGTACACCACGGTCATGTCGAACTCCTGCAGTCGTAGGCTCCACCGGGCGAGGCGTCCGGAAGGGTCCTTCAGATTCGCGAGCCAGCAGAGCAAGTGGTGGTCCGTGACCACGCGAAAATGACTTCCATACAAATATGGGCGAAATGTTGTAATTGCCCAGACGACAACAAGGCGCTCCTTTTCAGTCGTTGAGTAGTTCTTCTCTGCCTTAGACAGCGTCCGAGTCGCGTATGCGATGACTCGCTCCGCCCCGTCTGGCATTTGGACTAGTACCGCGCCAAGTCCTGTGTAACTGTCGTCCATGTGGATCTCTCTTTCAGCGAACTGGTCGAAACGGCCAGGAGTCGGGGGCGTCTGGAGTCTTCGGTTTAGCTCATCGAAAGAACACCGGTGTTATTCTGTTCATTCCAACTTTACGGCGTCCTTCATGAGGTGCGTCAGCGGTGCGGACAGCTTGGCGAAGTCCCGAACAAACCGTCTGTAGCATTCACAAAGTCCGAGGAATCTTCTCACGGCCTTCTTGTCAGACAGCGGCGTAAATGTAGCTACGGCGCGGGTCTTCTTGGGGTTAGGGAAACAACCTTTGTTGTTCACGACGTGGCCAAGGAACTTTAGTTCACCATAGGCGAATCGACACTTCGTTGGCTTGAGTGACAGGCCGGCGATCTTGATGGCTTGAAGCACGGCTCGAAGTTCTCTCAGGTGTTCGTCGAAATCCCGTGAAAAGATCACGACATTGTCCAGGTAGACGAGGCGGCTTTGCCATTTCAGACCTGCAAGTACGGTTTCTAGTGACACGTTGGAGGTGGCTGGTGCTGTAGAAAGTCGGAACGGCATCACTTTGAATTTGTACAGCTCTGTCGGGAGTGACGAGGGCAGTTCTGTTGTGGTCGCGTTCGTCGTTTTCAATCTGCGAGTAAACACACGTCAGGTCCATCGACGAAAAATATCGGGAGAGGCGCAGTCGGTCTAACGCATCGTCAGAGCGGGGGAGTGGTTCGACATCCTTCTTAGTCACAGCGTTCAGTCGACAATAGTCCAGGCAGAACCTCAGGGTTCCGTTCTTCTTCTTTACAAGGACGACTGGCGACGCCCACGGACTTCTTAAGGGTTGAATGATGTCGTCGCCGAGCATTTCCTGGACTTGATCTTGAATCACCTTCCATTCCTTTAAGGAGACTCGATACGGCGACCGGTGGACAGGGAGCGCGTCCTCGTCGGTAATAATGCTATGTTTCGTCATTAGTATTTAGCGAACTTGTGACGACGTGGCAAAGCAGTCACTTTATTCGGCGAGGAGATCAACCATATTGATTAAAAAGCGCTCCAAGACAACGGACACAGAAGGAGACACAGACAGTTGCCAGCGCTTAGGAGCTGGGAGCTCGGGGTCGATGCCGAGCTGCGGCGGCGACGTGCTCTTCTGCTGTGACGACGAGGTTCCCTCAGAGATTGCGGTGACCACGGCTGGCGCCTGAAGCTCCTCGGCGTGGCCCACGGCGGTACCTTTCGTTAGGTGCTTCTGCTCCTCTCGAACGTTTGCCACGAGAACAGTTGTTCGTCCTTCTTGAAGTCGTACGTCCTTCTTCGCCACCTAGTCATTCGTGACAATATAATGTGCCCCAAAACTTAAGCTCTACGTACAGCGCACTGCCGTCGAACTGACGGCCCCATTTTTACGAGGGGCCTGATAACGGTGTGATATAACTTAATAAACTGCTAAGGTACGTATCAAAAACTACACAAAAAACACCGTGCTTGCTGCAATAGGGCCAAGAAAACCTAGATTAATCTTTCTGCAGTCAGTAACACCTACATCACCTATTTTAATAAGTTGCACCACTCGAATATCAAGCCACTCAAGAAAGTTGGTACCTTTGGTTCTACGTCAAAGCGCTGTACGTCGAACTGAAGTCCTTAGACTACTCGATCAACATAATAATGCAGACTGCTTCAGTGGAGTAGTCTACAAAATACCCTTTTCATTTGGAAAAGTCTATGCGGGGCAGTTGGGTCGTTGTATCAATGCCAGATTGAGAGAGCATGACCTCGCGCTCAAGGCTTCACATAGGGATATGCAGCAGTGGACGTTCGGGAGTGCCAATGTACCCCATTGTTCTAAAGCACAAGAGTGTTATAGCGTTTCAGGGAAAAGAGAATAAGCAAATCTGCGCAGCGCACATGATTTTGAAGAAGGGAGGGGTATGCATCAGGTGTTAAATTCAGTGGCCCTTTTGGAGAAAGAACGGCAATACCTTGACCTGTGTGCCTGAGATCTCAGTCTGGCGGCGCGTTGGGTGCGGCCCAGGCGACAGATTCTAAAGAACTGTGTCATAGTCGCCGGAAAAAGTGTTCGCCATTCAGATCATGAAGCAAGGTTCTCCCGGTGTCCTGGAGGCCGCTGTAGTTTTGGACATCGTGGCCAGCCGTCAAGCTTAAACCTCACCCCTTTTCTTCCTCGTTTTTTCTTGTCTCTTTCATTTGATTGTTACTTCTCTGTTTCTTCCCCTCATTCTTTCACTGTTAATTTCTCATGTTTTTATTCGTGTCTTTCTCTTTTAAATGTCAATACTTGTTTTTGTCTTTCTCTCAGAGTATTATACGCCAGTTGTAAGTAGAGCTCTATCTTGTATCTACGTTCTTCCTCCCTTGTCTTTGCGCCAATTTTACCAAGAAGTTCGATGTGGGCAGCCCAAGTTGGGCATGCCCACGCTTTGCAGCCATGCAGCCCCCATCTTTGTAAACTTGGCCCCCGCAGAGCCGAGGTGGGACCCACGGGGTTTTTAGACCGGCAACCCAACTCGAGCACACCGACGTTTAGCCGCCCTGGAGCCCACATCATTGCCTTTGTCCCCCGCTGAGCCAATATATGTCCCACGAGGGTTTATAACGGCTGCCCAAGTCGGGCATGTCCACGTTTTGCCGCCATAGAGTTCCAATCTTCGAAAATTTGGCCCCAGCTGAGCCGAGGTGGGACTCACGGGAGTTTTACATGGGCAGCCCAACTCGGGCGTGCCCACGCTTTGCTCCTATTTTCTCTAACTCTGCCCCCGCATTGCCGAGGTCGGACCACGGAGGTATTTCGTGGGCAGCCCAAATCGGGGCATGCCGTCGCGTAGCCGACGTGGGACAACAGGTGTATTGTATGGGCAGCCAAGGTTGGGCATGCCAACGCTGTGCCCAAATTCGCCCTCGCGTATCTGAGGTGGAACCCACCGTGGCACTGCGAGGGCAGCCCACATTGGCCATTTTCACGCATCGCCCTCGTGGGACCAACGTGAGTTTTGTAGGGTCTGCCCGAGCCTCCCTTTCCCACGTTGTTCCCACGTCTTATGCTACTTAAAAATGCGTCACCTTGCCCCCAAAAAACTGCTATTCCGCAGCGTAATCGCAAAAGAAAGAAAACGAATTATTTGCCGATTTGCAGCCCCGTGTGGAGGTTAATGGAACTACGGTGACACGTCACAGGCGACCCGCGGAAGTCAACAAAACCTGCCCCCTTTGCTGCTACACTCGCCGTCAGCCCCGTGGTTATCCGTCTTTCGTGTTAATCGCTCGTCGCGACCTTCGACGATTCGAATCCTGGAAAAGTATGCAATAGCGGAGGAATCAGCTCGGGGATCCGAAGAAAGAGCCCAACGTGAAAACATTTGGTCTCCCAGAGTACATCACTCGACAGACGACGTTAGAGTAGAGAGGCACTTTGACCTTCGATTTGTTTCATTTTAGAGCGCAGCTCTTAGGCGCCCATTTCCGGCTTGAGCGGCGTCGCCGTCGCCGTCGGCGTAACCGCTCGGTGCATTATGGGACGCATGACGTCACTGGTGACGTTTTTGATGACGTCATCAGTGACGTCATCGTCATCGTCACTGATGACGTCATCAGTGACGTCACTCATGACGTCATCGGCATCCGCATCGTCATCGTCACTGATGACGTCATCGGCATTCGCATCGCCATCGTCACTGATGACGTCACCAGGAATGATGACGTCATCAGTGACGTCACTGGTGACGTTATCAGCGACAATGACGATGGCGTCATCACGATGACATCACACGTGACGTCACTGATGACTTCATCACGATGACGATGACATCGTCGTGATGACGTCATCGTCGCCTGACCTCACAGTTGTCACCTGTGGTCACGTGACCCCGGTGACGTCACATAACCCCCGTGAGGTCACGTGACCCTCATGAGGCGATGGCTACACCGCCCGGACTGTGGAACATGAGGAGGGAGGAGGGGTATACCTTCCTCTCAGTGCCCTTCCCTCCTCCTCAAGAGCTGTGCTCTAATTCGGCGTTACAGAGAGTTGTGAACAGCTTTCAATGGGAAAGAGTTGAGCACGTTGGTTAAACATATTTAGGAGACACCAGCTGAACAAACCAAGCATACAAATGTAAGGAGGACTAGAGAGACGCATTCAACCGCTGGACTACCAACTGCATTTAATGAAACACTACATCTTCATCGAGAGGTTAGGATCAGTCAAACCTAACTTGCTTCCCTTCTTCCTTTTTTTCCTCATTTTTAAACTAGGGCATCCTGCTTGTCTGTCTGCTTGTGGGCGGTACTTTAACCTCGCAAGAACGTCCTCTCTTCTCTGGTTAAAGTCACAGATGGTGAACTAACACACATGTCTCCTTTTTCTTCTATGTTTAACGCTTCTAAAACCTCACGTGCAAATAAGTTTCGATGGTGCCCCATGATGGTAACGTTGTCTAAGTTTGCCTTGCACTTGCAGTCATGGCAATGTAGGGCTAAGTGTCCTGCTGCCGTCAAGTTCTTCAAACTATTGGCATGTTCCCGAGCCCTATCATTTATACACCGCCCGGTCTGTCCAATGTAACAGCGGCCGCATGTCAGAGTATGTGGTATATAACCTCCTTGTCGCACTGGGCATAAACGGTCCTATGATTGGTGCCGCACCCCTTCCTGTTGCTGGTTTGCCCTTGATTGACCTTGCGGCACAACGAATAGGCCTTATTGGGCGCCGAGCACAGCACTTGTACCTCGTGCCGATTTGCCATCTTTTTTAACCTATGTGTAATACCATGAATATATGGGACAACCACAAACGGTCTTCTTGTCTTCTTTTGCTGTGTGGAAGGGTCGTTGCGTCCGCATGTCGTCTTGATAGTGCGGCAAATTCTTTCACACATGGAGGCAGTAACATGTCGTGGGTAGCTCGCGTCCTCGAGTCTGGATATTTGCAACTCGAAGCTTCGGGAGATCTGATGCTCACATGATTTCTTCAGGGTAGAAAACAGGGCTGTCACAGCTACTGCCTGCTTAACAGTTTTTGAATGCTGCGACGAGAAGGGGAGAAACCCTTTGCCTGAACGGGCTTGGTATCTCCAGCAAACATGATCAGCTTTGAACTCCAAAACCAAATCAAGAAACTTGATGGTCTTCCTGACTGGAAACTCATGCGTGAAAATGAGCCTCATGCATGACTGCTGAAAACTGCTCAGGATGTTGTTGAGGTACCCGTCGTTATGATCGTCAACTTCTGTAGTGCATAAAATAAGGAAATCATCTACATACCTAAATATCGCCGCGATTCTGGAATCTTTAATGCTTTCTTGGATGGCACGCCCGCACTCTCCGAGAAAAACTTCACACAGATGTGGGGCCACTTGGGATCCTATGCACACGCCGCTTCTCTGCACGTAGTGGCGATCTTGGTAGGCCACCACCGTGGCTGATAGGTAATAGCGCAAAAGTTCTAAGAGGTATCCACTTGCATGCCTGCCGCATTCTGGAATGATGTGAGGCCTTTGGCTTTTATGTTTGACCGAAGAACTTGTAGTAGATGTTCATGCGGGATGGAGTAGTACATGTCTTGAACGTCCATGGAAAACCCAGACACGATGATGTTCCCTTTTTTTAAGAAAAGATATCACATTTTCAGAATTTGAAATCCGGAGAGGGTCTTGCATCGGAACAATGTTGATCTTTTCGGAAAGAAATTTGGACACTCAAGCTTGCCACGTGTTCCTCTCCGAAATAATTGCCGGGAACGGACTTCCTCTTTGTGCGTTTTGGCTGAGAAGAACACCGTTAACTGGTCGATCTTGGCTGCCTTGATCTTAGAGCACAAACCACCCTGATGGTTTCTCTCTAATATCGTGAGAATGTCTCTTTGTTGCTTTTGTTCTATTGACGCCAACCGGGACAAAATTCTTGTTCATGGTTTGAAGGGCTTTTTCTCCAAAGGCCCCTGAGTCAAGAACTACAAAACCTCCTTCCTTTGACTACATGATGGCGCTTAAGACGAGAACAAAGGGAGACTAGACAACACGGAGTCTCCCTTTGTCCTCGTCTTAAGCGCCATCATGTCGTCGAATTCCCAGTACCAACTAGCCCAACAATCGGCATTAATTCCTCCTTCCTTTCCGGAAAGGTTGACGTCAATAGAAGAAAAGCAACAAAAAAGCCATTCTCACGATATTAGAGAGAAACCATCAGGGTGGTTTGTGCTCCAAGATCAAGGCAGCCAAGATTAACCAGTTAACGGTGTTCTTCTCAGCCAAAACGCACAAAGAGGGAAGTCCGTTCCCGGCAATTATTTCGGAGAGGAACACGTGGCAAGCTTGCGTGTCCAAATTTCTTTCCGAAACGATCAACCTTGTTTCAATACAAGACCCTTTCCGGATTTCCAATTCTGAAAATGTGACATCTTTACTTAAAGAAAAAGGGAACATCATCGTGTCTGGGTTTTCCATGGACGTTCAAGACATGTACTACTCCATCCCGCATGAACGTCTACTACAAGTTCTTCGGTCAAACACAGAAGGCCAAGGCCTCACATCATTCCAGAATGCGGCAGGCATGCAAGTGGATACCTTCTTAGAACTTTTGCGCTATTACCTATCAGCCACGGTGGTGGCCTACCAAGATCGCCACTACGTGCAGAGAAGCGGCGTGTCATAGGATCCCAAGTGGCCCCACATATGTGTGAAGTTTTTCTCGGAGCGTGCGGGCGTTCCATCCAAGAAAGCATTAAAGATTCCAGAATCGCGGCGATATTTAGGTATGCAGATGATTTCCTTATTTTATGCACTACAGAAGTTGACGATCATAACGACGGGTGCCTCGACAACATCCTGAGGAGTTTTCAGAAGTCATGCATGAGGCTCACTTTCACGCATGAGCTTCCAGTCAGGAAGACCAACAAGTTTCTTGATTTGGTTTTGGAGTTCAAAGCTGACCATGTTTGCTGGAGATACCAAGCCCGTTCAGGCAAAGGGTTTCTCCCCTTCTCGTCGCAGCATTCAAAAACTGTTAAGCAGGCAGTAGCTGTCACAGCCCTGTTTTCTACCCTGAAGAAATCATGTGAGCATCAGATCTCCCAAAGCTTCGAGTTGCAAATATCCAGACTCGAGGACGCGAGCAACCCACGACATGTAATTGCCTCCGTGTGTGAAAGAATTTGCCGCACCATCAAGACGACATGCGGACGCAACGACCCTTCCACACAGCAAAAGAAGACAAGAAGACCGTTTGTGGTTGTCCCATATATTCATGGGATTACACATAGGTTAAAAAAGATGGCAAATCGGCACGAGGTACAAGTGCTGTGCTCGGCGCCCAATAAGGCCTATTCGTTGTGCCGCAAGGTCAATCAGGGGCAAACCAGCAACAGCAAGGGGTGCGGCACCAATCACAGGACCGTTTATGCCCAGTGCGACAAGGAGGTTATATACCACATACCCCTGACATGCGGCCGCTGTTACATCAGACAGACGGGGCGGTGAATAAATGATAGGACTCGGGAACATGCCAATAGTTTGAAGAACTTGACGGCAGCAGGGCACTTAGCCCTACATTGCCATGACTGCAAGTGCAAGGCAAACTTAGACAAAGTTACCATCATGGGGCACCATCGAAACCAATTTGCACGTGAGGTTTTAGAAGCGTTAAACATAGAAGAAAAAGGGGACATGTGTGTTAGTTCACCATCTTTGACCTTAACCAGAGAAGAGAGGACGTTCTTGCGAGGTGAAAGTACCGCCCACAAGTGGACAGACGAGCAGTATGCCCCAGTTTAAAAATGAGGAAAAAAAAGAAAAAAAGGAAGAAGTGAAGCAAGCTAGGTTTGATTCATCCTAGCCTGTCGATGAAGATGAAATGATTCATTAAATGCAGTTGGTAGTCCAGCGATTGAATGCGTCTTTCTCACCCTCCTTACATTTGTATGCTTGGTTTGTTCAGCTGGTGTCTCCTAAAAAAACGCCATTAACCTTTTTTATAAAAAAACTAGTTCGCGCAAAAGAAAAAGATACGGTTTTTGTTCTTTGTTTTGTAGGTGACACAGATTAATTGCTGCAGTTAATTTCCCAAAGTCCGGAAACCGTTTCACCGCCCGCTTAAGGTTGCCCCGGGCACGCTTTGTGACTTAGCGAATAAACACAGAGTGTCGAACCGAAATTTTTATCGGTTCGGTTCGGGTTCGGGTTCACGGCTTTCGGTTCAGTTCCGGTTCAGTTCCGGGAGCAAAAATAACGGTTCGAACGGTTTGAACCGGTTCGAACCGGTTTGAACCGCTATACTGAGAATATATTTTCCGCGTTTTTTTGGCAATAGGCATTATTTCAACAGTGAAACGAGTAACAGTATACCTTTTTATCATTCGTATAATCCAATTTTAGTTTCAGGTACGAAAAATAAAATTCGTTATTTAATTTCGATGAAACAGTAAAAGAGAAGCTATACATGCGTTTCAGCTTAGGTTCGAGCACGGCCGATGTTATGAGCCGAAGGGCCAAACAAACAGCGAAAGAGGCACAACGTCATGGCGTGCTCTCTGTAGGAGATAGGACCAGCCGCTATTCGCCGTGTCTCTGTGCGCGCTCATGCGCCGGCTAGTCCTATCAAGCGCAGAGAGCACGCCATGACGTTGCGCTTTTTGAGCTTTTTGCGCTGTTTGACTGGCCATTCGGCTCATAACATCGGCCGCCCTCGGACCTAAGGTGAAAGGGAGTATAGATGATCTTATATAACTCAACGTCTGTTTTTTTTTTTTATCTCGGTCGCGTATATTTTATTTGAATTAAAAGGTTATCAGTCTGGAAGATCACCTAAAATACTTGTGATTGGTACAACTTTGCGTCGCAGTATTAAAAATCTACTCCTGTTGTGCTCTTGAACCTAGGAACTAATTGCAGTACTTAAACTCATGAAATGGGCACGTCCTTGCCATATATATATCCTGAAATCTAGTTTACAAAATACGTTTCGCAATATGTATGATGACGACGCAACTGAGCTAAAAGCAATAATATTTTTAAAATGTCAAGATTGTTTTAGGAGAAACCCTTTCAGTCTACCTTTTTCTCGAAACACTGAGCGGCAATCACAACGCTTGCTTTCCTAACCAACATTGTTCACACTCAGCACCGCGATGCAGGCGAATAATCATGCAGAAGAAAGTGACCTTCGTACTCAAAATGTATCTGTCCTAAAATAGCGCGTACAGAAGTGAACATTTTCGATATAGCTTGGTGTTTGAGGTTTGTTCTTAACAAAATATTGGTCAATTCAATTAACAAAAAAAACACGTTATTTTTGCTTTTCTTTTTGTTAACTAGAACAAAGTAGTATTTCGTACTCTACTCGACATTGCAGTTTGCGTGACAGTTTGCGTGCGCAATCATCATAGTTCCGCCACGCGCCTCTGTGCACTTTGTTTTCGTATAGCCCACAGACACATAAAATTGTTGTTCATCACATAAAAGAAGCAACAGACTTTCATATGTTTGAGAAGTTGAATATGCGTCAGAAGCACATAATTTTTTTTTTTTAAATCAGCTTAAAAAGGTTGTTTAAGGTTCCCCCAACTCACTTATAGACGTGCCTATCGAGGACAAAAACGCCGGAAAAAATTTGCAGAGCGTATTTTATATAATTTGGTGGTGCATTTACGTATGATGTGATCGTCCCTTTAATTATGTTGTCATATATTCAGGCAGTAATTAAATATTTTTGTATTGTCATCAATAAATTTGACTGTATGAAGCTCACATATTCGCTTGACACCGACAGGGGAGGATGATACTCAAAAATACGCCATCTGTTGAGTCTGCGGAAACGTGTTTTTATGTTCGCTGTTTGGCAGTATGAAACACCGGGTCGCGGGGTATGCCAAAAAGGACTGTGTGCTCACATTTTAGATCTGAAGGCGAATACCCGAAATGTGCAGAAAGAAAGATAATAAATGATATTCTTCTAAATAATCCCATACAGGACGCCTTACTGCAAGAAGAAATATATAGAGATGCATGTTTTAAGCGTAAACACGTTTGATGGAACTCCGTCTGGTTGGGTCAAGAAATTGAGAAATACAGACCTTTACCAACCAAGTCCTAAACAGTTAGGAGCCCGACGTTTCAATAGGTCGGGCTAAATAGGTCGACAGGCACTTAACCATCGGCGTATGTCAACGGACTAAAGCACTTGAAAAAGAAAACGTGAGTGAGGCAAACGACACTCCATAGATGGAAAAGAAGCTACTGCTCTCCAGGTGTAAATAGTCGCCCCTGATGAAAAACCGCATCGGTTTTGAAACGTCGGGTTCCTAACTGTTTAGGACTTGGTTGGTTGTGGTCCGTATTTCTCTAATAGAGATACGTGCAATGATGTTCCTAATTACACATAAATAGCGCAAAGAACGGACAATATATTTGTAATTTAAATCACATTTGGACATTGCCTTGCACGAGCTCGAAACTTCGCTAAATACATTCTCGGGAGGCTAACGTTATATTCGGTTTTACGTGCACTTGTTTTGGGGCCTCATTTTACAACTCAGTTTTTTATCAGTCGTTCGCGCTCTAGCATTTTATTCGGCTACCGCATATCATCGCAAGACTCCTATATATACTGAAAAACATTACAATTTGGACATCCCCTTCTGCTATACTTCGTTTCAGCTTAAAGGGGTACAGCAAGGTTACGAAGAAAACCAAATGCTGCTTCCAAGATATACGAAAGAGTCAGACAAAGAGGACGGATCAATTCTGTGAGCTATGTGTTCGTCACGTCCAATATTGCTTCCAAAGGCGTGCCTTTCAGTGTCAGACAGGAGCGTTCAGTGACGACATTGCTCTTAGAGCGTCGGATAATGACAACATCCTTTGAAGGACGTGACTCTCACTGTAATGTTCGCTTCGAAGATTCGTAAATTGGTGGGGCGTTCAAATCTTCATAAATGGATGTTAATTTCCAACAATTAGGGAGATAGCGCATGGTTGTTGCACGCTCTTGTCGTTTCGGTTCTCTGTTGGTTCAGACAAAGGGCGTCATCAGCAAAAGTAAATGTGCTCAAAATTCTGAACGTCTTTCACCTATTACGTTCAAAATACACCAGCTTTCTTATTTATTTTATGTTTTATGTATTGCTAAAGTCCCACTCACTAGTTCGAGCGAACGCGATGCAATGTAGAAAAAAATAACCAGAAATGCTTTGCAGGGCCCCTTCGCAGCCGATGCAACAAGCGCGAGCATGTGGTCCTGAACAGTACTTGCACTGCACTAGCGCGCGTGCTTGGCAGGGACGCTGAAAGCCCGGAGCTCGCTCTTGTAGGTTCTACTACGCTCACGCTTAAAGTTAAATGGAGTATTATGTTGAGAACATCACATTTCACCAGAAGACTGAACTGTTTAACATGGTTTGGTAGTGACATCATCGCACTATCTGCTAGCGGCACGGCCGCTCTAGTGGTCATTGAGATTTCTTTTTGCTGGGAAAATTCAATCCGGTGGTGCAAAATGCGCTCTGCAGAGATTCGCCCTCAGTGCAAGCTAGAACCACTCAATTAGCTGCGCTTAGAGTATCGGCACTCCGTTCCCCGACATTGTTTTGGGCGCCACTATATTTCGGGGCTTGTGCAGAGCACACCCAACTGCCGATCGTCATGATTCAAAAGTGCGACTTCCTCAGCATTAGATTCGGTGTTAGGAAGCTCACATAATATTGTTTTTTTTCCTATCGCGAACTGTTTAAACAATTGGGGAGGGCGGAAAAGCGTTTACTGTGATTTCAGATAAAGCTTCAGACGACGGGCAACCATGATTTTAAGTCACAATATGAACAAAAGTGTCGTTACTCTGCAGCGTAGCTCGTTTAGTGGCATTAGTGCAACCCATGTATTCAGAAACAAAAATTATTCTTGCTTGGTGCAGCGTTGTGAGTAACGGCACGGACGTCCGACACCGCAAAAACGTTCTTTCTGGCAGTACTGGTTTTGCAAAAGTAGTAGTTTTGCAGGATCACGCTGTCTGGTCGTGCCGAAGATGTGGAGCAGAGGAACCTTTACACCACAGTTTGTTTTCAGACCCCCCCCCCCCCCCTTTAATTAATTCTGAGGGACTCCCTCCTCCGTCTTGGGGTGCCAATTCGATAAGTATATTTGTGTCATTTTTTAACAGTAATTCTCCATTTCTTTTATTTTGCACCCCAATACTGTGAAGTTTAAACAAAACTGCGAGAATTTCTTTTCATGTATCCCTGCCGTACATACTTGTAGTTTTGTTCATCGTCTGATTAATAAGCCGTATCATCCCTTTCAATGCTTCTATTCTCGGGGACAACTTTCTGAGACAGTTCAGCAACAACAAAAACATGTTTGGGTGTCTCAATGATGTGTACATGTAAAATAGTTTGTGCAACAATTTTTGGACTTACAGTATATACTGCTAAGAGCTGATCCCTGACGTTGGTAGCTTGCAAAATCATCCATTAGGTTTCCTCTCCTCTCAATGGTGGATGTCGAAAAAATAAAGGAAAGGAACTGTTGTTCCTCCTCAACCTGCTTTTAGAACAAGCGGCCACGTGATCTTACGCTAATTATAGTATACCGTCCGTGTTCACCATAGTCATGCTATGCTGTTGGCAAAGAATAAACCATGAGTTGAGTTTTAGACATTGTTAGAGTTCGGTTATTCTCATCTTTGATTGAACACGAGCCAACACAAATGTTTGGCGAAGCTAATTGTCAAGAACCCGAGCACTCGACTCGGGCGCATAACAATCTAGTACGTCATGGTGTCACGCGACTCGCGAGGAGAAGTCGTGATAGCATGTGACGTCACGCTGTCAACAACGCTAATACATCTAGTGATGTTCTCAATTTAAGTCGACTTGACGTGGTGAGTCACGCCGCTACGTCACGGGGCCACGTGACGTGACATTATTTGACAGCAGGTCTTGGCACCATGACGTCATGTGACCACGTGACACATTATTAATCGTAGTGCCACTACAAAAGTGCCACAAAAACAAACAATTTCTTCTTCATTACAAATCGGTATATGACAGTTCGATCACTACACAGAAATACAGCTGCACCCTTTTACTTCTCAAATGCTCATTTTGTAATAAAAAAAATTACCGTGAACCGTTTTGAACCGGTTACCGTTATATTTTTTACCGGTTCAGTTCCTGTTCAGTTCCAAAATGGCGGCAAAGATATCGGTTCGGTTCAGTTCCGGTTCGGCTAAAAATAACGGTTCCGTTCCGGTTTTCGGTTCGGTTCGGTTCCGGTTCGACACTCTGAAGAAACAGACAAACCGTTCTCTCCCGCAGGAAAGGGCAAACAAGAGAAACACAACAACAGTGCCTTGCGCCGCCTCAAGCGATACCTGGAGATTGTTCGCGTCGAGATGCACCCCGGGGGTCAAGCCCAGCCTGCTGCCGAAGCCCCCGTACCCGGCGCCGAACGCCACAAGCGGTTCCGGGTGGAAAACCGCCAGGCAGTGTCCCGCTTCCTGGAGTCGGTGGCCAGAGAGAACCTGGAGCTCCACACGGGCGTGGCCCGCAGTAAGCTCCACGTCGGCGATCACGCCGAGCCCGGAACCCTGCCCCTGTCCGGGTCAGCCGAGGCTTCCCAAAATGGGGAGCCGAGGCGACTCACGCCGTCGCTGCTCATTTCCCTGAACGCCCTTCTGAGCAGCCTGGTCGGAAACTTCTCCAACCTGCTCACCGTCGAGTCGCCCACAGGCCCGCACATCATGATGCTCAGGTGGGGGCAGTTCACGGAATTCACAGGTCGGCCGGGGACAGACATGGAAGGAATTCGTTTTGAGTAACCGGATTACTTTTCACAGCGAAGTTGTATACCTCTACCAGCCAAGAAAATTTTCATGTCGTCGTTGTAAGCAAAAAATTCCCGGCGAACAGCTGAAGGCAA